>QFFB01003667.1:0-11446 GCA_003316465.1 Ramaria cf. rubripermanens | reverse complement strand
CCTCCTCTCGACCGCCAGCACACCAAATGAGAAAGTAATCTATTACAAAGTGTTAGTGCGCCTCCGTTTTCCATGTTAACGTACATTAAGGTTTCCATTGCAGTTGCGGTGATTTCCAGTGTTACCTTTCTCGATCTGGAGTTGAGGAAGCACGGGGAATGTTGATTGATCAATCACTCGACTCGTATGTAAGGGCTTGGGAAATCGCCATTCCGCACCTTGGTGCTGCCCATCCTACGCGTCTCGGGATGGCACTAAATCTTTCTTTATGCTACGAACAACTCCTCGACGATGCCGTTCGGGCGTGTCCCCTTGCCAAATACGCCTTTGACGATGCTGTAAAAGCCAAGGATACCCTGCCGCAAGATGACTTAGCTGGCTCCATTCCCCTTCTGCTGCAGCTGAAGGATAATATGACCCTTTGGCTCGAAAAGATCTCTCGTGAATGACTTGCCTATAATGATGCATCTACCGACAAGATTCATCTTAAAGCACTTAATCAAGCCAGACGTAGGCAGGAAAAATCTGTACGGGAGGACGCCATGGTTAACTGGAGCGTTGCCTTGCTTTATGCACTCGGATCTCTGTGTTGTTATCGTGGCCTCACACGTGTAACCTCGTTGTATAATGCTAGCAGCATTACTCCGCACCATGTGGTCCTGCTTATGACCGAACTATGTTTGGTTGGGCTGTATGTATATCTGGCTTCTGTACTGTATACATATGTTCTAGGTGACAAGGTGCATGAGGGTGAACTTTGTAGCCCTCGATCCTACGAGGTCAGTACTTGTCATCGATCCGTGTGGTGCCAAAAAGTGCCCGGCCATAGAATTGTTATTCGACACGTCGTGATTCTTCATAATTGGCCATGTTCAGACAGCGGGGAATGAGGCAGGTTAGTCAACTTCGAAGTTTTGCAGTCAGTCATCATCGAGGTAAATGTTAGAGCTCTGGTGAACATTTCTTATCGATGAATCGTCAACGGCACTGATCTGTTTTACGAGTATATATACATCTCATCAGCAATGCCCTATTACGAGAAAGACACAAAAATCTATGGTATTCCTGTTCTTACGTTACCTTACTGTGAGGGTTTTAGATGAAACTGGTCTAAGCTGAGGTCGATAATCTGCCGGCCGGGCTGATCAGAGTCAAGTGAGCGAATGATAGTCGGCCAAGAACTATCACTGGGTGACCATCCAGGAAGTAGGGTCGAAGATCTTCAGAATTGCGACATCGTGGGTTCCACAAAGCCCGCAGATGGTTTTGATCTCCTTACAGCCTCAACATGTGACCCAAACCATTGAACCTCAGACAAAGTGTGCCTAGAAGGGTCCAACCGGAAACCATGTTGTGTTTGACTTACCATTCAATGTCAACTGTACCATGCATTGTAAGAGTTCTTGCGGTCATCACATGACAGAACAACCACCTGTGTTGCCTTCTCACTCCCACAAGCATTACATGCCATGATAGCAAGGGCACATGACAACTCACTGGGCAAACCATTGCACTCAAAGGCATTGTGAAGCATGGGGTCAGAAGCAACTGCCAGGTGCCAGGTGCACACGTGTTTTAGGTTGACTGTCTGTGCTGCACACTGTGGAGGAGGCATCAATGGTGCGTACACAGCGTATGTAGATGGGAAGTACAGTGCTCATGGACAGTAGGGAGCTGTGGTGCAGACAGTGCAGACGCCCCAAGTGCAACCAGCGAACGGGCTTGAGCTGGGGGGACGACTTACGGTTGAACCGACGACAGAGATGACTTATCATAGACCCCTCGTATATGTGGGAAAGCCGTGACTGGTCCTTATGTCCACACGCACATCGGTCCTTCGCTATGTTTGTTATAGCCACATCCAGGGCAACAAGGGCTTTGAGCTTGCAAAAATGTTGGGAGTATAGCGACTGAAGCATAATCTGCTAAGTAATTTCGTATATGTGAGCGACGACGGATGGCGTATGATATCTGTAAGCCCTTGCATGAGGACGCAAAGATGAGAAAGACTGGGTAGACCTTCGCACAACACCTTGAGCCTGTAAAGTCAATTTAGCCCAGTTGATCAAGCGCATGCCAAGAAAGCGTTCTGACGAACTGGTCAAGGCTGGTAGTCCAATGATTTAAACTGAGACTGATGGGGTGGATGCTCGTAGTGAGAACGGTCACCAGATGCATCGGTAGCGGTATACGTGGTTCTTGCATTGTATAGAAAGGAACGGTACCAAGTGGGGAATTGCAAGCGAAGACACGAAGAGCGCGCACTTACAGCCGTTTCGGGTACATAGGGCGGAGTTTGAAATTTGCTAAAATACTTCCGAAAATATAAATTTGCCATGACACAACTGAAACTGCAGAATGAGAGCTAAAAATTGGAGATATTAACTTCACAATATATAGCTACAAATTGATACAATTTTTGTAGGGTAAAACTCAGTGTATACAAAATATGTCGGTTGAAGTAAATGGTATCTAGAACATGCAAATTTCTATGTATGAATTTGATGCTGCATATTCCTCTTTCTATATAAAGTAGATACATGAAATACTACTTGAAATCACCAAACCCTCTTTATTATAGTCTCCAGCAAGGTCCAGAGAGAGGCAATAAAAGTTCACCCCCAGAGATATCATGGGGTTAATAAAATTCAATACAAGTGGTAGTTCTTGTTTTTGGTACATATACCAAGATAATTCTGCACTTCCAAGAGCATACATGGAGATTTGCATGTTCCAGATCCCATTTACTTCAACTGACATATTTTGTATACACTGATTTGTACTCTACATAATTTGTACCCATTTGTAGTCATATATTTGGAGGTTAATATTTCCAATTTTCATTTCTTATTCTGCAGTTTTAGTTGTGCTATGGCAAATTTATATTTTTGGAAGTATTTTAGTAAATTTCAAACTCCACCCTATGTACCTGAAATGGCTGTAAAATCCATACCTTTTGCACTAGTATGGAATTTCGGTATTTTTTTTCACAACAAAATTGGTGTCAAGGAGCATGATTGTGCAATGACCGAAAATAAGTACATTTGGGCACTTAAAACCTGGTCCCCAAAAATTGCAAGTAAACCTAGTCAATGTCTATTTCAGGATTAACATCAATGACAAATGGCACAGTGATATCCAAATCAATATGATGGTCCTAGTAAAGTCACCACTGCAGTCAATGGTAAAAAGCCGCTATGCTGGCATCTGTCAGCATAGGGAAAAATATGCTCCCTCAAAAAAAGTCCGGCCAGCGCAGATAAGTGAGACTATAGCAGCTGAGTGCAGAATGTGTGTGCCAGGAATATAGCCCTTTGCATAGTTTAATCTACTGTAGCATGCATTAATCTGCTAAATTATGTTTTTGATAAAAGCAGACCAGTGCAGATTAGGACAGATTTGCACATTTTACTGAGAGCAGATGAGAGCATATTATTAGCAAATGGCTAATAAACATATTCTAGCAGATTCAGTTCAAGATAATGCAGTCCAGAAACGCAGCCAGTGCATTGCAATCCCCTATCAAAGCTCAAAGCATCGCCACAATGTATGAGTCATATGTCCAATATCACAGCAGGCCAAGTCAAGGAATGGCTGAAGTGCTCATGACACTCGAAAAATGTTGTCAGTTGCAGATACCAGATAATGAAAGACAGAACACACCCACTACCAACAGAACAATGCTCAACTGATGTTTGCACTCTCATGGACACAACACCACTGCTGATCAGAACATTGATATGGATTCCTAATAGCAGGATCAACACAAGGGAGATACAGCATACAATGACACACCTGTAGAACCTATGGCATTGCAGCAGCTCAAGATGACATGATGTTCACGTAGTTGGAGATGCTGTCAATATTAATAGTGGTCCTATATGCGCTAGATATATTTTTCTTGATTAGCTACATGTCGTTAGCCTTTACACTCAAAGTGAAGATCAGTGACGGCATAGATGAAATAGGCAAGGTGAGCTAGGTGGAAGATAGTAGCTCCAGAGGAGTAGATGAGACTGGGGCTGACGTTCATGGGACGATGGAAGAAGTGGGGAATATGGTGAGAGGAGAAAAAGATGAATACATTGAACCAGGCACCCTTACACATATATTATTTTCCTTCCATTGGGGTACTTGATGCATGATGCAATTGCATGGGGTGACATCTGCACACTGGACATTTCAAGACAGCCACTTGAAAGCAGCTGCCAGATAACTTGACTTGAGAATGGTGTGAATTGAAGTAAAAGTAAAAGTAATATCAACTAACCAAGTACAAGAAAAATTGGTATAGGATTCACAGTGTCAGTCATTTCAAGTAGCTGGATTTCAGTTTTTTGAGTGAGTTTACCAAATCAGCAGATTTGAGAGCAGATACTGCCCAATTAGCACAGGTTGCAGATTTTTGGTCCGACAGTGTCTGATGCCAGCATAGCAGGTTTTCACCAGGAATGATGCCTCACTCATTGCCACATTTCACTTCGTCCTTTCCAGTGGAACAGGGCTGAAAAACAGCTAGTGATGTTCCTTGTCAAGGTTGAGTGATGTAATGCAAACAATTGAATGTCCGACACTTTGCGCATTCTAACTCCTTCTTCCTACCACCACCACCACCAATGCTGAATGACCCTCGGTGGCAATGAACATTACCTTTGAACTTGGCCATTGTGTCCTCTGTAGTATAATATGGAGCATGCAACCAAGCAAATGCATAGTAAGTCACCTGTTCATGTGCTCATAATTTTCACTTAATACCTCCTATTACATCTATCGAAGAACACTCCAAGTCTATGATTGTACATGGGGCTTGATCCCTTAACATAAGTCACACTTTCATGAACTTTTGTGACGCATATACTTGACTATGACTTAGTGTTAGCTGACTCATGAACTGCAGGCCGCTAAGAAAACAAAGGCTGCAAAGGTATGTTCGGCTTGCACCCACAAGAACCTCACTCATTCAAATCAAAACAGGTTTCCCTGATTGTAGCATCTTCATCCACAGCCTCTGGAAGCAGAGCAAGAAAATCCAAATGCCAGGTGTGTCCTGGCTCATGCATTGCTACAGATTGCTCATATTCACTACATAGCCTGTTCTGTCTGCCAGGGCTTGCGGTGACCACCCCTGATACCATAGCTATCTTATTCAAAATATTGTTGCATAGAGTACTTTTTTCTCTCATTGTTTACTCACAACTGACAATACAATCCACAGATCTCTTAAATATTGGCACTTGCTCACGGTCTCATACTACCTGTGGTTTCTACTGTAATCCCATTCACATGTGTCTGCTCTCAACTTGCCTCAACTGTCTACCAAGAGTTTCATCATTCACATCTCTGACCAACTCATTCTCTCATTGCTTTGTGTCCACTGTCGCTCTTTTGTGTTCCTGTATTCAAAGTCGGCTCTAGCAAAGACGATATCAAAGGGTGCATATAGTGATCACAAAAACAAGATCAAATGATGTGAAAGAAAGAGACAGACAAAAATCTTAAAATCAAGCAGTGAAAGGATGATGAATAAGCAAAGGAGAGAACACAATAAGCAACACACACACCAAGTCTGCAAATAATATGATTGATTGATGATGAGGCTTATAGCAATGACATTATCAAATGGTGTGTGTAGTGACAATGAAAATAAAATCAAACAATGTAAAGGAAAGAGTGAGGATAAAAATAATAATTTTCAAGTGGTGAAAACAAAATGACCCCTAAGACTGAATCATTCCAGATTCAATGGCCAATTGGAACTTGTGACATTCTTTGGGGAGACTCTGCTAAAAGTTGTTGATAGAACCCTTTCTCTCCTTCGTTTCATTGGCAAAGCATGTATTGACAAGGCACACATGGCAAAGACTTGTGACTGTCATAAAAAATAAATTGGCAACAACATTGATATTGTCCTGAGAAAGACTATCTTGGAGAGTTAGGGATGTAAGCCATATGTTGTGGAGTGGTGATGATATAATTTCAAGCAAGTAAGCCAGTAACTGGGAATCAATAGTGATATCCAAATGCTTTGACAAGGTGAAAAGCTTGGTCCAAAGTGCCTGTAGCATGGTGGAAAACAAAGGAAGGTCCCCCTCATTCCACATCAGTGGATGAATTTGAGGGCATGCCTCAAGTACAATACCAAGAAGCCATTGTTTCTTGCTTTCTGTTGCAATGCAAGAGGTTTCAACAACAGAGGGCTCTGAGCCATCAAGTAACCATTGTACCTTCAGATTTGGTTGGAAGAATGTAGGATGAACAGCCATCTGGGTTGTGAACTGGCCCAATTGTGGTTCATTTGTAATAGCACTAAACTGAAATATTGATCATCCTTCCATCCTGCTATGCATATAGTGGAAGTGAACCTGTGTCCTAATTTTTTTTGAAACTAGGGCCAGACAGTTAATGGAGCTGTTTGGAAGGTGTTTGGTAATTTCCTCCAGGATTTCACTAGGAAATCCCTCTAGAGGGCTCATGGTAGGACGAATAATCACCTTACCAGAGTATTCCAGAGGTGATTCCAAAAAACTGACCTGGTTCACCCTGGATGCAGTGATACTCATTGTTATCACATTGGCAGTATTCTGATTGTTTGCAAGGATACTAGGTGCACAATATGACTTGTCTAGGCCAGGGATCAACCCAGGGCTACCTTGAACACCAACATATATAAGTAACATATCCCTGGACATTGAAGTTTCATGGGTGTTTGATGGAAGGCTTCTCTTGGTGATCCTTCGAGAATCATGGTCCTGCATCTGCATGGATGAAGTAGGAGCAAATTGACTAGTCATGAGTTTGAATGCATTTAGAAGCAAAATTGACAGCTAAACTGGCATCCACCAGAACATGAATATGGGAATGGTAATGAGTAGCACAAACCTGCAATGGTGAGGAATATAGGGAGCCAAAGACAGAATACAGTGCCCAAAGACATGAACACTACATTTTGTATGGACATCATCACAAAAGTCTGGGACAGATGGTGAGCAGTACTTGAGGGGTGTGGCATTTGAAATGGACAACAAAACTAAAGAATGTTGCCTATGATACAGTACTGTTGAATTGAGATGTGCCTGTGAGAGGCCAGTTGGCATGAGGCAATAGAGATTTAGTGGGTCTGAGTAAACTAAAAGTCCTACTAAACATGGAAGAGTCTGGGGGAAAAGAGCATGGACACAGCACATGGCGATGGTGGTTGAAATGCACAAAATTATTATGCACCTGTGTTCAAGTGAAAAAACACCTATTGGCATGGGCTTGTGTGAAAGTGTGTGATTTCACAAAAGTGCATGTGTGCCATTCCACTACACACACTCTCACACATGTCATGTGACCTTCTTCTATTATAAAAATGATTTACTAGCCTCAGGACACATAGAAATATAATTTTTTGGTTAATATGATGGATGCCACATAAATAAATTATAATATGAGTCTTATAGGGTGTTACATGAGAGTCTAGCCACCTCAGATTTCAACTTTTGAGTCACTGATTGCATGCAACTCCAAAGGATGAGTCACACATTCCTACACTGAGCTGTGTCTATGAGCACCCATTGCTTTGTCATCATTTTTCAGGCTGAGTTATAGTGAAATTCAAAAAGCAAGTCCAATTGGGTGCTTGTAAATATGTCACATGACTTTTGGATTTCACTGCAATTGTGTGAGGAGCTTCATTGCTTCCAGGTTCTTGTGATCAGTAACAGTGTCAATTGGAGTTGGAGATCCTTCGAGGTAGTGTTGCCAGACTTTAAACACTTCAAAGATTGCTATTAGTTTCTTATCATGGACATCATAGTTCCATTCTGTGGAGGAAAAGGTCCAAAAGTGGAATGCGATTGGATGTACTTCATTGTCGTCCAGAGACGTTATTGATAGGATGGCAGTGAGAGCATAGTTGGAGGCATCAGTTTTGAGGATAAGAGGAGCTTCAGGTATCCAATGCTGAAGGATTGGAGCGGTGGTGAAAGCCTTCGAGTGCATTGAATGATTCTTGGCATTCTTTGGAGAAGACCCACAGAGCACCTTTCTGGGTGAGATGTGTCAGTGGAACTACTAGGTCAAAATAGTTGAAAATTAAATGCCTATAGAAATTGGCAAATCCAAGGAAGGACTGGATGTCCTTGACCTTTCTTGGTTCGGGCCAATCTTGGATAACTTGCACCTTCACGGTGTCCATCATGGTTCCATTTGGAGACATAATGTATCTGAGGTATTCAACAGTGTCCGCATGGAAAAGGCACTTGTCAGCCTTTGCATACAGGTTGTGTTGTCAAAGCCTTCAGAGTACTTCTTGGACATGCTTTCGGTACTGCTCTGGGTCATCAGAGTAGATGAGGATATCGTCCAGGTACACTAGAATGCATACATCCAACATGTCAGCAAAGATGTCATTCATAAAATGTTGGAAAGCAGCAGGTCCATTGGTAAGTCCAAAGGGCATAACACGCCATTCAAACAATCTGTATTGAGTTCAGAATGTGGTTTTCCATTCATCACCCTCGTGGATTTGGATGAGGTGGTAGGCATGCCGGAGACTGGTCTTAGTATAGATATGGGCCTTGTGTGGTGTATCTAAAAGATCAGATATGTGAGGTAAGGGGTATCAGTCTTTCTTTGTGATTTGGTTGAGGCCTTGGAAGTTGACGCATAGGCGGAGTGATCTGTGCTTTTTCTTGGTGAAGACTACTGGAGCACTGCACAGGGACCAAGTGGGGTGGATGAAATCCTGGGTTAGATGTTCTTCCAGGAATTCTTGGAGGGTCTCAAGTTCTTTCTGGGAGAGGGAATAGATCGGACCAAATGGTGGGGTTGTTCCTTCTTCTAGTTTGATCTTGAGCTCATAAGGCTGATGGGATGCAAGCTTGTCAGCCTTGGTCTTGCTGAAGACATCCATGTATTCATGGTACTCTTTTGGGACACAGCTCATATCAACCAGAGTTTCATCCAAGTTGAGCTTGTCCAGTCTAGAGATAAGGAGCTAGAATGTTTGCATGTCTTCCATTCTGGATAATGGGCAAATGCTGCTGCATTGATCATAGCAATCTTTGGAGCAACAAGTGGGGTTGGAGTTTCAGATAAGATCGGAGCCGGAGCTTCTGTCTCTGTTGGTACCAAAGATTCAACCTGTAACAGAGCACAGAACGAGATACTGCCCAAAGCCCAGTCAATCAATGGATTGAAGTAGGTGAGCCAGTTGTGTCCTAGTACTGTGGAACAGCTGGAATCCAACAAAGTGACATAGAATGTTGCAGAGTATTGTTCCCCAGAAGGAAAACAGATTGGAAGGTTGACAGCTTGATGGATGATGTTGTTGGTCATACCGTCAAAGAGTTGGAGTGGGATTGGAGTGATGTCATATGCTCAGAGTTTGTGTTCTGAGACAGAGGCAGATTTGAAGAAACTGTGTGTTGAGCTGGAGTTGACAAGGGTCAAAAACTGAGTGTTCAGAATGAAGTCAGAGGTTAGGCAAAGTGTCAGGGAGTTTGGACTAAAAAGAGTGGGTGTGTTGAGTCAGACTATTGGGGTCACACCGGGAGTTACAACACAGTCCTCCTTCAGTGTGAGGTTTGGAGGGCTGCTCAAGAAATTTTTGACTCTGGCATGGACTTAGTGTTGGAGGTTGTCTTCTTGGCGGCCTTGGCATTGAAGTAGTGTGTGCCTTTGTGGTAGCAGCAGATGCTTGAGAGCATTCCTTGGCCATATGTCCAGTTCTTCCACAGAACAGACACAAGTTGTTGTCAAGATGGCATTGTTGTTCCTGAGTCATCGACTTGCCATCCTTACCGAGTTTCAAGGCGAGGTCAGGAGTTCGTCGTGGTTGTCCGGATGATCCAGAGGCTCCAGACTGATTACTGGAGTTTTCTGCCCTTGGAGTTTTTGGAGGCCTCTTATTGGTATTCAAGGTGGTGTTCGCAGTGGCCTTCCCTTTGTCGGGTCAGTCATTGGACTTGGTGGTTGTGGCTTCCTGAGTAATTTCAGAACATCACTCCCAGTAGCAGGCATCGATGGTTTGCACCATGGTTTGGAGTGTGGCGAGGGTATCGGGTTTACCTATTTGAGAGACTTTGTCCTTGATTTGAGCCAGGAGTCCATTATAGAGTTGTTGGCATAAGGTGGCATCACCCCATTGGACTCTAGCAGTGTGTTGGTTGAAGTTGACGAGGTATTTGGTGACTTGTTAATTGTTGTGCATTCGGAGGTTTTCGAGTTTGACCTTGGCTTTAGCTTTGGGGTTGTGAAGTCCAAAGTTGGTTTGGAGTTTGGACTTGAACTCGACCCAGTTGGTGAGCCAAGTTGGTTGGTTAAGGGAGATTATCCCCAGTTCAAACCAGTCAAGTACTGTCCCCTTGAGGTATGATAACGTGTAGGTTATTTTGGCAGTATCATCAGAGAAAGCTTCTGATCTATCACAAAAATTCAGATAGCACTGAATTAGAAAAGGTTGGAGCTTGTGAGTATCAGCTCCATCATAGGGTTCTGGTTACTCAGACTTTCATCCGGGCAGAGGATGCCTTGGGGGCCAAGAGGTTCTTGGCTAACATAGTGATGGCTTCAGCCAAGTTCAGAGGTTCAACCCCATCATCTGAGTTGTCTTGTTCTCAGTTGAAAGGATTGGTTGGGGATCGGCAAGCTATATGGTGTGCCTTGTCGGGATGCTGGATTTCTTCAATGGAGGCATGACTAGCCTGTGGCGAAGGTTCATTGAATGAAGGGAGACTAGCTTGGGCCATGCTTCTGGTAACAGCTTGGGGAGGCATGAATGATAAAGGTAATGAGTTCAAATATACTATTAAGTTCACAGACATTACCTGGAACTTCAGAGGTTGGACTTCAAAGCAATACGAGGGGGGTAGGGACTTGGCTTCAACTTATGGGTTGCGTCACCTACTATTGTTCAGTCCCTAATTTCAGAGATCAGAGTATCAGAGGTTCGAACCCGGAGGTATCACTAGTAGTATCTAACTACAGAGATAGTAATGCAAGAAGACTGGAGGTTGGTAATAAGGAAATAAGTCGATATTTGACTAAAGAAGCAGATACAAGATTGGAGGACTATTAATGCCTCGTAACCTAATTGTATCCTAAGAACATATAACAAGAAAGACATAAATGTAGAACAAGAAGGATATAATAATCAGAGTTCAGAATAGGGTTGGAGGTTTGGATCAAGTGAGGTACAAGTATTCTACTTTGGGTTGTGAATGAGGATTATACTTTAAGAGGCAAACAACAAGAACTAAAATGGAATATAATAATTACTTCAGAGTTCGGAGGTCCAAAGGTTTGGAGTCTCAGTGTTAGATCTCAGGGATCTAACATCAACTATAAGCCACAACATGAAAGGCCAAAGGAGGGCATCACTGCATTCAACCCTATTGGGCTTTGTTATAGTGTTGGCAGCTAAGAACAAGTAGTTCAAGTCTCTGCCAAAGCTAGTGATGGT
>QFFB01003662.1:0-21170 GCA_003316465.1 Ramaria cf. rubripermanens | reverse complement strand
GTGTCCATGTATCCCCCATAATCATGTATCCCCCATGTCCATGTATCCCCCGTGATCAGGTATCCCCCATGTCCAAGTATCCCCATGATCACATACCCCCCATGTCCAAGTATCCCCTGTGTTCATGGGTCCATGTATCCCTCCTGTCCAAGTATTCCCAGATCAGTACCATATCCCCATATGTACAGTACTGGGATCATGACTGTACTGGGATCATACCGTGCTGGGATCATACCGCGCCGGGATCATACCGTGCCGGGATCATACCATGCCAGGATCATACCATACCAGGATCATACCATACCAGGATCATACCGTACCAGGATCATACCATACCAGGATCATACCGTACCAGGATCGTACTATACCAGGATCAGTACTGTACTGGGATCAATGATCATATATCCCCCGTGTCCCTGTATCCCCCATGTCCATGTATCCCCCATGATCAGGTATCTCCCGTGATCAGGTATCTCCCGTGATCAGGTATCTCCCTTGATCACATATCTCCTGTGGTCATGTATCTCCCATGATCATGTATCTCCCGTGATCATGTATGTTCATGTATCCCCCATGTCTATGTATTCCCAGATCATGCTATATCCCCAGATTAGTACTGTACTGGGATCATACCATACCGGGATCATACCGTACCGGGATCATACCGTGCCAGGATCATACCGTACCAAGATCATACCATACCGATCAGTACTCTATCCCCAGATCATCCCATTCCTCACATCCCTAGAACAGTACCATCCCCAGATTACCATATCTTTTTTCTTTTTCACTCTCACACAGCCATTTTATTTATATCCTACCTGAAAGGGTGTCAGGAGGGTGGCTGGTGGATGGTGGTTGAGGGAAGGGTGGTAGCCTGGGCTGGGTATAACACTGAACCGGTGGCCTGGCTATAGCCTATGAGCTCGCTGGCGCTCGCTGACCTAAAACCTGACCTAAACATTTGACATAAGCTGGCGCCTAAGCAGCGCCCACAACCCACCTAGGCCGTTTATATAAGGGGATGAGTTTCAGTACCCGTGCTTCGCACGGTGGGCATTGCCCGTTTAATTGATCAGTAGTTTAATGCATCTCATTGAGTCAAACACCTTGTGCTAAATCAAATCTATCAGGTTCAAGTAGCTCTGAGTAATACATATATCTTTATATACAATTTGGGAAAGTCAAGTTCAAGTAGCTCTAAGTAATACATCTTTATATACAATCTTAGTGGTTTCAGTGCCCTCCTCAAGCAACACCTTTACTCTCCTCCAATTTGTTCCCCTTGAGACACCCACATAAAACTGCCCATGTCCAAACACTGCATATCTCAAATCCAACCCAACCGTGCCCAGAGTCTGTCCTTGAGCCTTGTTGATGGTCATTGCAAAGGCCAAACGCACTGGGAACTGCCTCCTGTGCAGCTCAAATGGCAACTCTCCCTCAGAGGGTGAGATGGTAATCCTGGGAATAAAGGCAGTCTGTCCAGCACATGGTCCTGTGATGATCCTAACCTCCAACACTTTATTCCTCATCTGCACCAAGCGCAGTCTTGTCCCATTGCACAAGCCCTTTCTCTGATCCAAATTGTGCAATAGCATCAAAGGTACTCCAAGCTTGATGTGAGGGCAACACTGGTGACGAAGCCACAACCCAAAGATACTCAAGAGACAAGAGCCGATATAGGATAATGACCAACTGTGCAGTGGATATCCTCAGTCTATAGCGCTATCAATGGTAAATACATAGGGACTTGCCTGTGCAGTGGATATCCTCAGAGATCAAGCTGAGGAAATGCCACCACACCAGCTACAACCTTATCACTGCGCTGGCACTGCTTACATAATCAGGGGAGATGGAAACTCATGGAAGGTCGTGGAAGATCCGGGAACTTGGAGAACCGAGACCTTGGAAATCAAACCGGCGAACCCTGACAGTTGAGCAGAAGTAAAAGTGATCTGATCTGTAGTGAAGAGAGAAACCTGACACTATGCTCGATATAGTGTGCTACACACATAAGTGCACCCCATCTGTAACTACGCATGAATACGTGCCTTGAAGTTAGCTATGCATATATATGTGCCTTGCTTGGATGTCTGGGTCGATAAAATGAGTTCAAGAAATGAAGAGGTCCATGATAATAGGTGGAATGAAGAAAGAAATGTGATGATAACTAAGATGTCCATGGAGAGAGATAAATGAATAGAAATAAGTCCTTTTCTTGCTAATAATAACACCCATGACCCCCGCCATCACTGAAATATCCCATCATGCCACCTTCATGCATATATCACTCCCACCACTATTCACTGGTCACTGAACATTATCTTCACCATTATGCCACGATACTTCACTCTCATTTTACATCATTCACATCCACCCTGCAAGGTGCAGGGCCACCGAGTGAGAGCAGAAGTCCAGTATAGCTGACAGGTTTCACTCATAGATCCCATCAGCCACCTTGCTCCATGAAGGTGTAGTTCAACCCTTACTCCATGTCCTAGCATGTGCTATCAGTCCACAGTGTTCTAACCCCTCTCTATCCATCTGTATGGGAATGACTGTTCAACCAGTCCAAGTCTGTATATTTGAAGCCTGAGGGTTGCTCAACCAGCCCCTATTCTGTTCTATTCTGTTTAGTCACTCTGAAGGTCCTGCTTCTCATGAAATAACCCTCTCCTTGGTCGAAAAAATTCCTATTAAAATATCTCAGTATTATCAAACCATTCCCATGACCCTCCAGTAATATTTTCCTATTTTTACGAAGCCTGGGAGACTTAAAAACTCTTGTATTTTGTGGAACTTATACTGGTCACCCATGGACACCCACAACTATGTTGCGGCTGTCCAATTTCAGACTCCGACCTCGAACTCGCGGCTTCGAGTTGCGGACTTTCCCAAGCCCGCAACTCGGGCCAGGCACTCGGTCCAGACACTAAGGCTTGAAGTGGTAAATCCTCGGCTTATGTCCGGGAAGCCCAGCAGCACTGCCTGGAGGCCCAGGCCTGACCCACACTAACTCACCACTATCATCTGACCTTCCTGGCAAGGCAGAGGGCATTGGGCCATCACATATTATGACTCAAACAAATTATGTATGAGTCATATCTCCACTCAGAATGGCACTGATTTCTGAAGTGACTCAGGGTCCTGACTCACACTTCTATAGGTGGTATGACTCATTGGCTCCACCTTATGAATGACTCACCCCCTTGACTCATTCCATCTAAATTGGGTTAGGTTACTTGATCATGTGAGTCATCCGGTGGAGCAGGGCCTGCAGTGACTCATTGGTTTGACTCTTGGCCCTGACTCGGCCCTGAATCATGTGATTCTCCTGCAATGTGATTGGTCCTGAACCCTTTCCTGACTCACCTCCCTCATTTCCATGTCTCACTCCATATTTCATTGTGACTCACTCTTCAGCTATTTATAGATAGAAGCCCTGTACTTTATGATATAAAAGGAGGCCATACTGCCCACCTTTAGGACAATCAATTCAACCCCCTTCTATCTTACACAACTTGTGTGACTTGCACATCTTACTAAGCTGCTAACCCCAGCTAGGGTTCTTACACTTACTTTAGTATATTAATTCTCAGTTAAGTAGTTACTTTACTGCTTAGCCACTTGGACTAATCCTCTGAGTAAAATTCTACAGAGTGAGTCTGACAATTGATAGTCTTGCCAGTTGTACTCCAATACCCAAGAGTTATTGATCAGTTGATTTTCCTGTTCAGTATCTTTCACAAGTCAAGTCAAGTTGCTTATAAAAGCTACCTCACACGCACTTCTCTTACGTCTCTCGTTATTGCTGTGCACTGACAGATTATCAGGTCAGTCATTTATAAACTTGCCTGCTAGGTGTATTCCTCTTTCTTTGGAATACACTTGAACCCTAAAAGTGTCCTTGAACCTACAGTCTAATAGTTTATTACACATTGCTACTAAGAAACACATTGCCTTCCATCTGTGATAACTTGGACTAGTTATTGCACAGATTGCAACCAAGGTACAAATATTAAATTATTTCTGGAGTTGTGCTGCAGCAGTGCTAGTATTCTATAAGTCTCGTATACGACATGTTCTGATAGATTGAAGTGTTAGCAATAACACCAAAGTCTTGAAGGGTTCCAAAACACCATCCCCCCCTGCATTTGCTTTTTACTATAAGTACTTCTATTCTGCCTGTATAATTCTCTAGTTCAATTACCATACGTCTACCTTGTCATTTGACCTCTTACTCATAGAAAAAACCTTAGTGAAACTATCCCTTGCCATATCGGTAGTCTTGCTTATCGGTAAGCTTGAACCTTTGATCTTATTGGCTACGCCCCCTCAGGGGCATTGCTGAGACCACTATTCACAACACTTTGCAGGAGTGCTCAGATCAGTGAAAGGACCACCTGAACTGGGGTGGCCTTTCCTTGAGGACATGCACTATTTATTGTGTACTCCTCCTGGGTTGTTTGCTACGACTGTAGGCCCATGTTGTAATTACACTGACGTTATATCTTTACCCAAAAATCTGATCTTGACAGCTCCCCAGGTGCGTGTTATGATCCGGTCCTTCGCGGATCTCCGGCAACCTTATTCGGCAACTAACCCCGTTCCGAGCCCATACCCCGAGCCCGACCTTATCCGAGCCCGTCCCGAAGTAGTCCGAGCCCGAGCCCGAGCCCGTTCCCTATACTCCGTCCCCGAACTCCTTGATTCCCCTAGTTAGTTCTGTCCGACCCTGTTTCCTTGGTTATCCGTATATAAGTCTCCCTCTGTATGTACTTCGTTCTTCAGTCAGAAACCGAACTAGATACCCTTCGAATCATTCCTAGTTTCTCGCTCCTTGGTCTCTTAGTCCTTCCACTTCTCTTGTCCCACCTCGATCTGAAATCAAGGGCCCGTGTAATAGTGGATGGCGCAGCACACAAGCTGAAGCCTAGCCCTTACTAGTACTCCTCGGTTAAGCTCGGTCCGAGCCTCCCCGAGGTCCCATACGAAGACCCGGTCTTAACAGTGCGTGAGGATCTGGTATAATTGATTTTTGCTGACCATTCCAATTGAAGATGTCATGCATCAGTGAAGTACTTCCTGATCAGGCATATCAAAGAACTGTCCATTCATGCTTGAAAGAACTTACCAGGATTTCTGTTTTGTAGATTTTGTACTTGCCAATGAGTCCATTCTGCTTCATAACCTCTCAGTCCGCTTCCTCGTTGTTGTTTTCAGACACATCATTATCCCTCACACCTTCATCAGGTCTTGCTTGGACTCTGGCCACATGCTTTCCTTGGTGGCCTTGGTTACGGATCAAGCCCCTTGACATTCTTGCTGGCTCCTTTTGTTCACTAAAGCTCATAGCAGTGGGTGCATTACCTCTTTGATTTGCTTCATGCAATTCAGCTAACTCATTCCTGAATCTCTGTGACAACAGTCCTAGATAATCCCTGGGTTATGTGAGTACTGATTTGCTTCACCATTTGCTGCATCTCATGTTCTTTGTCTGCTCTTATTAATTCCAGATCGAAGTTTTGGTGAAATGATCTTGCACTTAACTGCATCCATTCCTCACACAGGTGCTCACTAATATAAGAGGTGCTTTGGTAAGAGCTTGCTTCTCCCTTGAATAATTTATGGCTCACCTTTTGTTCAGAATACCTTTGAGATCAAGCATGCTATAACACCAGCAGTAAGGCTACACCATAGGTGAGCATATAGCGGCATCAGTATGCACAAATCTGATGCCTTGGGTTCATCGTCTACAGTCGGCTATTGCCTGCAATTGTTGCACCCCCCCTCTCTCTCAATAACCTTCCTCCCATCCACACTTGCAGCCATACCCCCCCAGGGTTGTCAAATTTCCTGCACTTCTTTTTGGAACTGGCAGGACTCATCCTATGTCTGGTGGCCTTGTTTTGAGAAATCTGGCCAGTACGTCCCTTAGTTTTTTTGGGACACAATGATTGAGCTGATGGCTGCTCGGACAGTGCTGGATGGATGCTCAACCATTCATCCCTATCCTCAGGATTCCAATGCAGCCAGGCTTTGTGTGCCAAGGAGTTGGCCCAGGGAGGAGCAAATGGTTCACCTGCAGGCACTGGCATCAGAGCCAGGAACAAGGGGGATCATCAAGGGTTCAGTATGGGTATATATATGGTTCTATTGCATGCCCCACAACTGCCACTAGGATTTATTCAGGCCATTTTTGGAAAAAAAAAAGTATATTAATTAATTGTATATAGCTGCATATGGGTATGGGTGAACTATATAGATCTATATAGACCTACCCGAGCTCTGTGAACCCCGCCTATACCCACCTGCCCGGGTTATGATGAGTTGAGGTGAACGCACCTTGCTGGAGTCCACAAAGGTCAGTTGGCCCTAACTTGACAGAGTGTGGAGAGGTTACCTCATCGGGCCCCGGAAAGATTCAGTAGCCGTATGTAGCCAGAGCTGCACAGGCCTTGTCACAGTTGCGACAAGGTGGGCTCTTCTCACCACGAAGAGAACATATTATCCGACCTTCTCGCATATCTTCGTGGTCCGAAGATAGAGGGGTCTAAACGCAGTGATTCCAGTTGGTCATTATGTGCGGAAGTGTAAAGTGAAATTGTTCACTTCGTAATGATAGGATACTTTGTGATTATATGTGAGCAATGGGTATGGACATTGGTTGGGGTTGAGGGCAGCGCACGCCGAACTCAATCCTCATTGCCGAATTTCCACTTATGGGCATGGTTCTTGAGTTTCTGATACACGTGAATGGGACACCCCAGCCGCACAGCCTCGTGTATTTCATCGTTTGCCCAGGTTGAGTCGAGTCCTGTTGTTAACCACGTCGACCAAGACTACTGTCTCACCTCTCGCATTTGCATCCACGGCCGGCCATCAGACTATGTCAGGACCTCTGTCAGAAACAAGCCATTTTGTGAGCGGCTCCGTGTCTCATAACTACACATCCCCCAGAGGCTCATTTCACAACTACTATTGAACAGGCGACCGAGCGGTTTCGCATTTTGATCATAGGCAACGCCAATGCCGGGAAGACGACTATTCTGGATAAAGTGTGCCATGCCAGGGGTCGTGAACCCGAATTCTTCGACGCGGAAGGAAACGAGGTAAGAGATTTCCTGTTTGGGTACGGCCTTTGGGGTTATCACTGTTTTTCTGTCCTTGTTAGATAGACTCCGAACTGAATCCGTCCGCCTTGGTGTGTATTACACGGAACCGTCCATTTAGCTTCGATCTCTTGACTATGGTGGTTTAGCGTGGAGAGCATGACATCGAAACGCAAATTGTTTATCCAACGACTAAAGGTTTTGTCTTTCATGACTCCCGCGGCTTCGAGGCAGGTGCTTCCGACGAACTAGATAAAGTGAAAGACTTCATTACGCAACGATCGGAGAGGCCTCAGCTGAAAGATCAATTACATGCCATCTGGTACGACTCTGTCCGGCGACTACTAGCCATTCATTGACCTTCTCCGTCAGGTACTGCATTCCGACAAGTAATGACAGGCCGATGACGAAGAACGAGATGAAGTTTTTCGAGATCGGCACAGGAAACGGTCAGCCAATGCCTGCATTACCTCTCCTGCAGTGTCAGACGCCTGCTGATGCCTATTCTTTGGTTTAAGTGCCTGTTATTGCAGTCTTTACAAAAATGGACGCTCTTGATCACAAGGCTTTTAGCCAGCTTGTGGACGAAGTCCCTTCGCTCCAGACAGCGAGAGAGCAAGTTCCCTCTCGTGCGAAAGAGATCTTTGATCAAGATTATTATGAGCCGCTCCAGCGTGTGATCCACAGGCCCCAGAGAACGGTTCAGCTTCGCGGTACGTTCTACCTCTAATTCACATCAATGCCTCGCGTAATAGCATCCATCATTTAGACATGGATAGGCCCGACAAAGATTGCAAGGTCCTTATCAAGGAAACCGGAGACGCCCTTGAATATCAAACACTGAGGTTATTGTGCCTTTCACTACAAAGGAATAATCTGGAAGATTGCATCAAAACCGTAATCCACCGGTGAGTCAGCTGCCTCGACTTCATTCTTGGTACAACACTGACCAATGCAAGGACCTTGTAGGACAATCATTCCACGTGGGCAACTTCAGAAGCGTATTTGAGATCTTTCAGTAAAGCTTATGAGTATTAAATGTGTTCTTAGAGGCTGCCGGAAAGAAGTGGGCCTCACAAAAACAGGTGCGAACTTTGCTTGGGGAAATAATGGTGTACTTTCTACACGTCTGGGTATGCCTTTTCCAGTTCACCGAGGTACAATGTTATTTCTATACTAACTCACCAACACCCCAGCCCGTAAGTGTCAAGTTCTGTGCCGGGAACTTTCAAAGTTTATGTTTGCCTATTTGTTTATCGGCCTTTGGGTAGAGTGTACGTGGTCATGATGTTTAATAAATGTAGAGACTGATTGTTTTGACCTGTGATATTGGATACTTTCCTTAGTTTGTGAGTTCGTCCATTATTTTCGCCGCTTGGTTTTGCTGACATCGGTTTCTGAAACAGACAGTGTGTCTCTATGTCAATCTGGCATCGCTCCACCTCTCACATTTTCGTGTTGTCTTGTCCCTGACAGAATGTATGTCCTTGACAACTTTCATTCCGGAACTGCTCACCTGCTTATCGCCGTCTGACTTGATTGTGTTACAGCGAGTGCGTCTTTATGTCTAGCGAAGAACATCTTCGATTGTGCTCATAATCCAATTCGGAAAATATTCCACTGTGCAGATAGTGCGTTAGAGACTTCTTATAATCAATTTTGTGCTTATACAATATCTGTCAATGAGTGGGTGAGTTCTGCCACTTTCCAGCAAACATCTTCCATTTGACTTATCTGGCAAACATTCTGCGAAAGCATGTGGGCATCTCACCTTTGCAATCCATGCATTATTAACTCATGGTCGTGACCTGTTCTGTATGCGCTTGTCAGATGGTTTGTTTGTTTTAGCGTACCAGTTTGTTCTTGCTGATTTACCCCTCCCACACTCTCAGGATGTGAGTCTCTATAGTACACGGCCCTGGCATCCATGCAGCTGAAGTCCTACACCTCCGTGTTCAATTGGACAGTATGTAAGTGTGCTTATGCTCTTTATGTGATATGTTCTTACACGGAACTGCACGCCGAATAGAATGTGAGTTTACTGACCGCTGGATTGTAAATTCACCTGCTCACGGCAATGTTTGATGCACTTGATAGGCCGTAAGTTCACTTGGCCCACATAGATCAATCTTACTCGGCCCATTGATCTAATTCGCGAATAGATTGACGTGAGTATCTCCTGTGAATAACTGTATAGCGAAGTTTGCACCCTCTGATGTCTATATTTTGCATAGGCTGTAAGTTCTGCATCCAAGATGTCACACCACTGGCCGCTGACTGCTGGCCTGATAGGTGGTATGTCGTGTCAGTGCTATTTCGTACAATGAGGTACACATGGTGATACCGTCACGATTGCATGCATTCTCGGCAGGAGGTGAGGTAATCTAGTAACCCCACGTTCACCTGTTCTTTGACCTCCACGGTCGTCGGTAGGAGGTCAGCTATGCCTTCACGATTACATAGCAAGTGTGGGCTACTAAATGCGACTTTCTTGTAGACAGTAAGTGACATGCTAGCGCGTTCAGGGGCGGAAGCTGATATAGTTGATTACAGACTGTGAGCTGCCTGGTATCTATCTATTAGATGGAATTATCTAGTCACCACGACGTGCCATGTGTACGCATGCATCACAGGGTGTGAGTCCTTGTCGTGGCCATCATGTGCCATTTCCCCGCTGACGTCGGTAATGGTAATAACTACTCTTTGTCGGGGTCACAGGACGTGAGTTTCTGACACTTCCCTTGCAATCTCGGCCGCGTTGATTATCAACCCGTGCTTCGTCGGCATTATTTCCACAGTTCGTGAGTTTCTGACGCTTGCCTTGTAATATGCATTCGTCTACTTATCACTGTCATTCGTCACCATTCTTTCCACAGTTTGTGAGTTCTGACACTTCCCTTGCCATGTGCACGCCCCTCCTTACCACCCGTCCTTCGTGGGCATTATTTCCACAGGACGTGAGTTTCTGACACTTCCCTTTCAATGTGCACCCCTCTGCTTACCACTCTGTCATTCGTCGGCATTCTTTCCACAGCGCGTGAGTTCTGACTCTTTTCTTGCAATACGCACTCCTCTGCTTATCTCTCATTGGTCGGCATTCTTTCCACAGGTCGTGAGTTTCTGACGCTTCCCTTGCAATGTGCACGCCTCTGCTTATCTCTGTCATTCGTCGGCATTCTTTGCACAGCTCGTGAGTTTCTGGCGCTTCCCTTGCAATGTGCACGCCTGCTTACCACCCGTCGTCGTCGTCGTTCTTTCCACAGGGCGTGAGTTTCTGACGCTTCCCTTCCAATGTGCACTCCTCTGCTTATCACTCTGTCCTTTGTCGGCATTCTCTCCAAAGGACGTGAGTTTCTGGTGCTTCCCTTGCAATGTGCATGCCTGCTTACCACCCGTCGTCGTCGTCATTCTTTCCGCAGGGCGTGAGTTTCTGACGCTTGCCTTGCAATGTGCACGCCTGCTTACCACCTGTCCTTCGTCGGCATTCTCTCAAAAGGACGTGAGTTTCTGACGTTTCCCTTGCAATGTGCACTCCTGCTTATCACTCTGTCCTTTGTCGGCATTCTCTCCAAAGGACGTGAGTTTCTGATGCTTCCCTTGCAATGTGCACTGCTCTCCTAATCGCTGTCATTCGTCGGCATTATTTCCACAGCGCGTGAGTTCTGACGCTTCCCTTGCAATGTGGACTCCTCTGCTTATCACTCTGTCATTCGTTAACATTGTTTCCACAGATTGTGAGTTTCTGACGCTTCCCTTGCAATCTGCACTCCTCTGCTTATTACTCTGTCCTTCGTCGGCATTCTTTCCATAGAACGTGAGTTCTGACGCTTCCCTTGCAATGTTCACTCCTCTGCTTATCACTCTGTCATTCTTCGGCATTCTTTCCGCAGCGCGTGAGTTCTGACGCTTCCCTTCCAATGTGCACTCCTCTGCTTATCACTCTGTCATTCGTCTGCATTCTTTGCACAGCTCGTGAGTTTCTGACGCTTCCCTTGCAATGTGTACTCCTCGGCTTATCACTGTCATTCGTCGGCATTCTTTGCACAGCTCGTGAGTTCTGACGCTTCCCTTGCAATGTGCACTCCTCTGCTTATCTCTGTCATTCGTTGCCATTCTTTCCCCAGTTCGTGAGTTTCTGACGCTTCCCTTGCAATGTGCACGCCTGCTTACTACCTGTCCTTCGTCGGCACCATTTTCACAGCGTGTGAGTTTCTGACGCTTCCCTTGCAATGTGCACTCCTCTGCTTATCAGCCTGTCATTCCTTCCACAGCAGGTGAGTTGTCGATGCTTCCCTCGTAATCCCCGCTCCTCTGCTCATCTCTATGTTCTTCGTCTGCATTCTCTTCATAGGACGTGAGTGTCCATGTATTGCTCATGTTTTGACCCCTCTTCTCACCCTTCCTTTTATAATGTGCACCATCCGCAGGACGTAAGTGTATCCCACCCTAACCATGGTTTCTTCTCGGGAAAATGTAGAACTCCTCATTGCATTCTCTACACTTCATCATATTTCGCTTATGATTGCTAAGAATGCCCACCTTTCAGGGCGCCCATTTTGAAGACTGTTTCAACGAGATATATCCATCTCTGTCACCACTTCTGGACAAAGAGCGTCTCAAAGTTTTTCGGTCACTGTATGTTCCCCTTCCCTGGGCTCGGTCTCCTCGGCGCAAGATTGTCCAGTTTGGCATCGGTATGTTGTATATCCACCTCTCTTGTATAATAGCCGACTGTCTTCTATGTAGCATTCATCGCTATCCTGTGTTGTTCCCTGTTTCTCCAACCCACTCCCGAAGAGCCCAAAGATTTCATCAGGGAATCTCTCAAGCTCTATGCAGGATCGCCTTCATCAACAAAATTGAAGGATGCGGTCAGAAAGCATGTTTTCAGGAAGTCCGGTTCTGTAACAGAAGCGGATGGTCCGGAACTTTTTCGCATTGTCATGTCACATCCCCTGGAAGTTACACCCCACTCCGATATGCAGGAGTGAGGACGCTCGCAGAACCTTGTGCGGTCGCATTTTCCCCTATTCCCTCCGTTATGTGGGCTGTTAGGTCGTTTGAATAGGTGGATTATTATCATGGCTTTTCTTCCATTTATAGACTGATGAGGATATTCCGGGGATTTGATGATTGAGGTGAGAGCGAGGAGAACAAGCAGCAGGGAAAGAGAGAATGTCACAGGAATATATAGAGACATCAACACCTGCCTACGCATGTATATTGGTCACTTTCATGGTTATCTCAAGTGAGGGAATGCACGGCTGAGTGTTATGATAAAAACAAAGTAGATATAAATATATTCTTTAACTATCTCTCCCACCATTTTCATCCTCAGCCCCAGAAGACTGGGGATATGTTTTAGATAATGCTTTATATTTTTATGAGGGATTTTTGGCTTCAGAACAGCATCCATTGCTGTTCTGAACAATAAGCATAAGCCATAGATGCACTATGACATTACAACACCAGACAGGGATGGATCACCCACATGATTACCCCACACATGTGTTGTCAGTACCTGATCAATAGGCTTACATATTGTATAAGCACCTGGTCATTAGAATGGTAAAAATAGAATAGAAAAACATTACAGTAAATAGAAGGCTATATTAAGACAACAGAGCCCATAGGATGCGAGCTCAATGTGGCATTAAAGGTGAACATCAAATCTAATCACTTACAGAAGACACAGTATAGATGGCCCTCTGATTCAGATATTTTCATGTTTACTTTTCTCCCTGTTGCTTGATCTTATTGGTTACATGTTATATTCAGTTTTATTTCCCATTTCCAATCCTTTAATTAGTGTTATGAATTTTCCTGTGTTCTTTTTACAATGTCCAGCACTATCTGCTCCACAGATAGTTGCATACATCTATCACCCTAGTTACCTGTTTTCTTACCTCCTCTTTTCCTGATCTCTTTCCCAGAATGTTTCACAAAGTTTTAGTATAAGTAGTAGAATATTCTTGTATGATAAGGCTTAGCCAGAATTTATTTTCTGTTCTCACTCACATTAAAACTTACAGCATTGAGACTTGCTACCAGCTTTTGATCATTGCTTTCAATGTTCCCAACAATTCATATTTAGACTAGTTTAGTTTATATCTCCTAAACTGTTAAGATGTGTACTAATGGGTGGTACCAAGATACTTGGCTGAAGGCCAAGCGGGGTCAGGTCAGGGGGACTTGGCTTCAACTTATGGGTGTTGCACCCATGTGGCTGTCTGTCCTGTATTTTGGACTGGGGGCCCGAGGGCCTATTCATGGAGGAGGGTGTAGACTTAAGGGGGATACTTTGTTGATATCAGAACTGAGTAGCATGCATGTTGTTATGAATATAAATAAAAGATATAAATAAATCATCTATTAATGATGAATGCTGATGGATCCTGGCATTCTATCACTGGGATATTATCTGCAGATGGCCTTGCTATGATCTATATTAACCCCTATCCCTATCCTGCTCAACACCCATCACCGAGACCGAACATATACAGGACTGAGCCCATGACACCATATCCATCACAAACATCAACCTAATTGTCAATCTCGATGTACATATATTGCAGCAGCACCTCTATCCTGGCATGTGGAACCATCATGCACCAAGCGTACCTGCAAGGACATCAGAGATCAGGTTCAATGCTGATCAATCTACCTCACACATACATATGTCACATAGACACCTCATATCCAATTATAGATGTGTGTTGTCTTGAGACATCCTTACATTGCCATTACTGTATGTGGGATGAGTAACAAGTGTGTTTCTTCTGTGTTAGTGTCAGTTTATGCTTTGCATTCACTACTCCCAATGTCACACCCCCCATCCCATATAATTAGCCTTTTGTTCATTACTTCCTGTACCTCCATCCCTGCCATTGAATTACATAAGCAACCTGAGAAATATTCCTTGCTCCAGTCAGAAGTAGTTAAATAGTTCAAACCATGTATGGTAATTTCAGTAATAATAACACTCACCCCTCACAAATAGTTCGAAGTTCTTAGTTAAAGTAGTTACTGAGATAAATTGCATATATTGCAATTATCTTAAAATCCTCTCTTATATCAGATCTCTGTTCAGCTTCATTTGAAGCTTGAATTATATTCTCCAATCATATAAACAAACCACATATCACAAGACATGTGGGGAACAAACTTATATACTAAATGTGATACAGGGATCAGGGAAGGGGTGACTGAGAGGTCACATGATACGGGCAGGGTAGAATGTACTAAGAATAAAGCGAGTAAGAATAATAGGACTATAACTGGGGTGTGACCAAGTGTGACTGAAGTACACCGAGGCCAGAGGCCTGAGGTATGTAATCCAAAGTCCCAAGGTATGCTGAGATCCAAGGTGAAACGGGGATCTAACATAAACCTGGACCCATATTCCAAGCCTCTCACCACTTGAATGACTTGTTACTCTGACATGACACCCCTGAGCCAAATGTTTGGTCCATCATCAGTGTCATCACCAATCCCCCACATCACATGATCATTGCTTAGACACACATGCATCATATCAAGCACTGCACACAGAACAGGAACAAAAGGAATAAAACATTTGAGCAATCTATTACAGCTCTTTGCAAGACCTAAGGCATGCACTTTTTTGATTTGAAAAAAACACCCAACATTGGGTGTTTTTTTCAAATCAAAAAAGTGCATGCCTTAGGTCTTGCAAAGAGCTGTAATTCCTTTTCAACCTTTATATCATAAAACTGAGCACACCTGGATAAAATACATGGAAATTGACCCTACAGCACTGGAAGGCCCTGGATCTGTTCTGCTGGACAAAATTGCAGTTGGGTTTTTGTCAAGATTGGAATTTAGGATAAAGATAGAACGTCAGTGTAATTCTGACATGGGCCTACAGTCATAGCAAATAAACCAAGAGTAGTATGCAAAGAATCATGCACATCCTCAAGGAAAGGTCACCCCAGTTCAGGTGTTCTTTTCACTAATCCAAACACTCCTGTGAAGTGCTGTGAATAGTGGTCTCGGCATCACCCCTAAGGGGGCGTAGCGAATAAGATCAAAGGTTCATACTCACCATTAGACACAACTACCAATGAGGGAGTAGGTCATTGTACTAAGGTTTTTTCTACTAGCAAGAGGTCAAAATAGCAAGGTAGACATATGATAATTGAACTAGGGAATTTTATCCAGGTGGAATTGAAGTACTTATAGTAAAAAGTGAATGTGGGGGGGGGATGGATTGAGAGGGGCTAGAACACTGTGGAATAGTAGCATGTAATAGGACACGGAGTAAGGGTTGAACTACATCTTCATGAGGCAATGCAGCTGATGGGGCCTAGGTGTGAAACCTGTCAGGTAGGCCGGACTTCTGCTCTCACTCGGTGACCCTGCACCCCATGGAGTAGATGCAAAGGGTGTGAAACAAGGGTGAAGTATTGTGGTATAATGGCGAAGATACTGTTCAGGGACCAGCGAATAGTGGTGGGAGTGGTATATGTGTGAGAGTGGCATCATGGGATATTTTGGTGGTGGAGGTCATGGGTAGCATGATTGTCCCAGAGGATACAGGAAAAACGGCAATCCTGACAGTTTTTTATTCTTATTTTTATTTTTATTTTTTTAATCCATTTTAATTCATTGAGCTGCTGCCTCATGTGGGATAATACATCTTTGTATCTACCTTTAGTCCTTTCACAGAACAATCCAAAACATTAGCCTGTAGGTTTTAGTTGGTCCAAATATGGATGAACAACTTAGCAAGAATTATAGGTTCTGTAAAGTAGTGGGATAGAGTTAATGTAAGTTTGGAGTTAATGTGTGTGGGCATGTCCCTAAGCACAAGAGAAGAGAGTCCTTGCTATCTATGAAAAAGGCCATCTTGGTTCAAACAATGGAGAGAAAGACTATTGAATTACAAAGCACCTTGGCCAGGTTCTTGTAAGGGCAACCCTTGAGTGCTGTGGAGATCACACAATCACACAGGCTGACAGAGGGGAAAACCAAAGTATACATAAATGAATGAGACATGCAATGAAGGGAGATCTCACCTGACAGAGGGGAAAACCAAAGAGAAAAGTCTAAGGTCCCCACTGCCAGTGAGCCCATATTATACTACACCCAACTACACTCAGGGCCATCATCCAGTACCTATCAACCCTGCACTCCACAGATCCCTAGCTGACCCTGGATGCTCGTACTTGAGCCATTTCACTTCCAGGGCAGTTCCAGAAGTGGAGGTGGAGTGGAGCTCAGAACTGCAGAGATGGAGTGTAGCGTGGAAATTCAGAAGCAGAAAGTGGGATGTCCCCTGACAGTTCTGGTGGGGAGTCCAGTGGGGGGGCAGCTTGGAAGGAGGCAGGGCAGGCAATAGCATTTGACTGGGGCTAGGGCAGTGGGGCATGGGTACAGTCAGGTGTGTGGTGCATCATAGGTACAGGGACAGTGAAGGCTTTTGGTGTGAGCAAGTGGGGGTTCTGTTCAAGGCCAAGCATATCAGTTTCAATTTTAAGCTACACTCTGTTACTGTCAGATAGCCATTTTATTTGTGTCCAGTTGCACTGTCAAAGCACTTTGTTCTGTCAACATACTTGAGCAGGTTGTCAGGGGACACCCCATTTCCTACCTCTGAAGCTCCAGAGTTACAACTCTGAAGTTCCAGACTCCCGCACCTCCAAAGTCCTGGAGTTATGAACTCCACTCCACTTTTGTTTTTGGAGTAGCTCTGGAGGTGAAACAACTCACGTACAGCATCCAGGGTTGAGTAGGGGTCTGCGGGGTGCAGGGTTAGCATATACCAAGCAATGACCCTGGCTGTAGTTGGGTGTAGTATAATACAGGCTCACTGGCAGTATGGGACCTTAGACTTTTCTCTTTGGTTTTCCCCTCTGCCAGGTGAGATTCCCTTCCATTGTATGTCTCCTTGATTTATGTATACTTTGGTTTTCCCCTCTGCCAGCCTGTGTGATAGTGTGACCTCCACAGTGCATGAGTTGCCCTTACACAGGTGTGGTATGCATCTTGAATCTGTTAGCAGCTTGGGTATACTTAGGGCATCTCTGTGGAGTTTGTTGATCAGGGTGAGCTGTGATTGAGCATGCATGGTGCATGATAGTAGAAAGTGCTGGACCAACTCTTTCCTTTCAGTTGTGGTACAGGCATATGGGGGAATCCACACTTCCAATTTTGTGTAGATGCTTATTGAGCTGTGCATGTCCCACTCACAGCTGAATCAATATGCTGGACTGTCACCTGGTGAGGTCCTGTATGATTTTGTGGAAATCTGAGGAAGGGGCCTTGGGGTTGATGGTGTGTATCTTCTCATATCTTGGTGAGGGCTCCATGATGTTCCATGCCTGCAGCTTAAGTTTTTTTGTAGAATGTGGTGCAGTATGCTGAGCTGCTATGGGGCAACTTGTTTTTGAGAACATCAGGGAGCAGGTGAGGGGTGCTAGAGGTCCCTTTTGCTGCCTCCTTCACTTTATGGTCCTGTTACAATCCAGTCCCTTGTGGATCGCCAGTATCCATATCTGATGATCAAACCCATCCCAACCCCAAACACCAAGTCCAACCTTATCCAAGGTATCACTGAAGTATCCCAAGCCCAAGCCTGACCCTTGTTTGCTAGATCCATCTTTCCCAAACTTCATTTATTATCCCTCCCTGAACTTCATTCTGATCCCTTAGATAGTTTATGTTTGACCATATCTCTCATTATTCATATATGAGTCTCATCTGTATGTATCTCGCTCCCTAGTCAGAATTCAACTTAGACATTCCCTTGAATCCCTTAGTAGTTTCTAATAAGCCCTTCTTTTATTCTATTACACTTCTCATGTCCAAACCTCACTCTGGAATAAAGGGCTTGTGCAATAGTGGATGGTGCAGCACATAAGCTGAAGGCAAGCCCTTACCCTTACTGATCCTTGGTCCAAGCTTAGCATAAGCTCACCCCAAGGTTCCTTACCAAGACTTTGATCTTAACAGGTCTGCTCTTTCATTGCCCCACAACCCTTGATGTCCTGGGACCCAGTATACTTTGAAGTTGATACCTTGATGTTGGTTGGCAAGATCTTCCATAGTTTCTAGAAAGCTGTCAGTTATGTATTGCCCTGGTGAACTACTGAAACATGTAAAAGTAGATCCACTGCAAGCATAGCAGGTCTAATTCCCAGATGCATTTCTCATACACCTTCTTTTCTTCTGTGATATTTGGGGAAATAATAATATACTTGTGCTTATGCTAGTTAAGAAAACCCATTTTTTACTGTTCTCCAAACAAACTAAGGCCATTCTAGAACTGTACATCCAAGCCATCCTTGATAGGCAGTATGTTTCTAACACTTTTAACTTGTCACAGGTCACAGTATCCAACAAACTGACAAAGAATCATTGTCAGCACATGTCACACCTCCAGGGGTCCAATGAATCTACAGTAATGTTATGAATTTACAGTAATGTTTCACCACTGCTTATATATGACCAAGGAAGCCTGTTTTTGTGTACCAACATTAAGTCTTTGTTGCAAGTTCATCTCATCCAGCTTTCCTTGATACACACACACTTTTCCAGTTATCATTCCATCATGAAGTTGCAATCTTTTTATCATAGCATCAAAGTTGAGAAGACTTTAAGACAGAAACACATTGCCCTTCCCAATAGTCCTGAAAGAGAAGACTGTGGCATATGTGAAACAAGGAAAAAAATGCAAACCTTTAAACTGGGGGAAGGCAGTAACATAGATAGTGGATCAGAAACAAGGGAATCTAGTTGATCCAGCACTGACAAGAATGCAATGGAAACCAGGGCTTAAAACCAGGAGCTTTATAAGCTAACATTTGGTACTTACTATGTATTACTCATTCCATGATCAAAACGAAACTAGTTGGGAATGCTAGGCTATAGAATATATGGATTTGAAATGAGTATTAAGATATTACAATAGGGAGTACAGGACAGTGACAAGGCAAAGGGGCAGGGCATACAAAATGATCTGAAAACCTTTGGGCATATTCTAGTATCAAACCCTGTTCATACTTTACAACTTCTTGGCCCAACATCTCTTAAGGATTCAAGCCTTTCAAAGAATCTGGAAAATCCAGCCAGGAAGACATTAAATCAGCAAGGAATTGCAAAACTGACCTATAGACTGCAACTGGTGCCATAGTCTTTTCTACACCATGAGGAATGTCAAAGGAAGCAATGATGCTAATGTGTTTGTGCCATCCAATAAGAAATGCATTGCATTGGGAAAAGACAGGCAAATTGGGATCTGAAGACAGCATGGATGGTGGTTCATTAGGAACCAACCTAGTATCCACAATGAGCAAGGAATAAAGAAACGCCATCTCACTCAGCTCCCACATAACTGCCGCTAAGAACTCATGTGGCAATAGCTGTTCAGAGGTGCAAACTGGAATGTGATGTCATGTTATATTAAAATGAGGTGTCAGCAAGTCATCCCTACACAGCCTAATGTGTAAATGCTTCAAGTCAAATATTGGCTTGCCACTTTGATAAGCAGGAAGTCGATCCACCAATGTATATCTCCATGACTGGGTATCTTGATGATATCTTGAATCAGAGGGGTTCAACTTACACAAATAAAACCACAACTCTGAAGCCAGAACCCAGTTGTATACCATGCACAGTTGATAAAAGAGTGAAGGAGGAGGAGTAACATAGTAGAAGGATGGATCTGGAATGACAGGGTGCATCATCTGTTGAAGTATTTGCAACCAATACTCTGTGGAATAATTGACCTCTGCTGATGCATGTTGTAAGAGAGCTGCGCTCTCTAGTTGGAGATTGCAAGTTTATTTCTCATCTTACGTTCTTTCTTGGCCACTGTCCTTACTTCAGACTCTCGGACACCTTCCTTATTCTTGCAGTCCGGCCCACATTCCTTGTCTCAGACGGTCTATTCTTGTCTTACCTTGTATCTATTGTTTCTTCTTTGTCTCGAGTCCACCTAGTAGTCGGCAGAGGGATGTCTCATTCTAGGCTTGCGTAGATTGTCCACTTTGCGGAGCCACTCCACTTTAGCCACTCACGCTTTGTCTATGAGTTTGTATTAATACGGCCCTCTGCAAGTGGCGAATATCATTCTCTTCCACCCACCCATTTTCTCATATTTCAAGTCATCTACTCTGGATAAAGCTGCATCAGTAAAAGGAAATAACGTTGTTTTGGAACCCTTCAAGACTTTGGTGTTATTGCTAACGCCTCAATCTATCAGAACGTGTCGTTTACGAGGCTTCAAGAATATTAAACAATGCTGCAGCACAACTCCAGAAATAATTTAATATTTGTACCTTGGTTGCAATCCGTGTAATAACCAGTCCAAGTTAATACAGCTGGAAGGCAATGCGTTTCTTAGCAGCACTGAACAATAAACTATTAGTCTGTAGGCTCAAGGACACTATCGGGGTCCAAGCGTATTCCAAAAAGAGGAATATACTTGACAGGAGAGTTTGTAAGTGGACTGACCAGATAATCTGTCAATGCACTGCAATAACGAACGAATAGTATGGGAGGTGGCTTTTTGTTAAGACCGGGTCTTCGTGTGGGACCTCGGGGGGGCTCGGACCGAGCTTAACCGAGGAGTACTAGTAAGGGCTAGGCTTCAGCTTATGTGCTGTGCCATCCACTATTACACGGGCCCTTGATTTCAGATCGAGGTGGGACAAGAGAAGTGGAAGGACTAAGAGACCAAGGAGCGAGAAACTAGGAAATGATTCGAAGGGTATCTAGTTTGGTTTCTGACTGAAGAACGAAGTACATACAGAGTGAGACTTATATACGGATAACCAAGGAAACAGGGTCGGACAGAACTAACTAGGGGAATCAAGGAGTTCGGGGACGGAGTATAGGGAACGGGCTCGGGCTCGGGCTCGGACTAGTTCGGGACAGGCTCGGATAAGGTCGGGCTCGGGGTATGGGCTCGGAACGGGGTTAGTTGCCGAATATGGTTGCCGGAGATCCGCGAAGGACCGGATCATAACACTTTTGCAAGCGGCTCGACTCGACTTGTGAAAGTCACTGAACAGGAAAATCAACTGAACAGTT
>QFFB01003642.1:437-12143 GCA_003316465.1 Ramaria cf. rubripermanens | reverse complement strand
TTTAGGGTTCAAGCGTATTCCAAAGAAAGAGGAATACACCTAGCAGGCGAGTTTATAAATGGACCGACCTGATAATCTGTCAGTGCACAGCAATAACAAGAGACGTAAGAGAAGTGCGTGTGAGGTAGCTTTTATAAGCAACTTGACTTGACTTGTGAAAGATACTAAACAGGAAAATCAACTGATCAATAACTCTCGGGTATTGGAGTGTAACTGGCAAGACTATCAATTGTCAGACTCACTCTGTAGAATTTCACCTGGAGGATTAGTCCAAGTGGCTAAGCAGTAAAGCAACTACTTAACTGAGGATTAATATACTAAAGTAAGTGTAAGAACCCTAGCTGGGGTTAGCAGCTTAGTAAGATGTGCAAGTCACACAAGTTGTGTAGGATAGAAGATGGTTGAATTGATTGTTCTCCAAGGCAGGCAAAAGGCCTCCTTTTATACCATATTGTACAGGTGCTTAGATAAGCAGGTAGAATCTTCTATCTATTAATGGAACAGGGGAAGAAGCTAGTGGAAGCTGGAAGAAAGATCTAGGGGCTTCTGACAGTTTCCAGGGAGTTCCACTGCCTTCTGTCAAGTTCAGGGGAATTCCCAACCAATCAGGGCCCTTCCACACCAATGATTCATTGTACAGCCTCAAAGGTCTCAGCATCATGTGATAAGGTCAGGTGGACCTGTCTCACCAAGATTTGCCTGATTTGGTTAAGTGGTTGTGGCTCCACAACCATTTAGTCCAAGTTTGGTAATTTATTCAGACTCAGTGACTGAGTCTGAAGGAGCCATGGCTTCGGGGCTGTGGGAGCATGTGTGAGCCTAAACCGAGAACACCGCAGAATCCGAGTAGGCCGGTCGGAGTTTTAAACCGAAAGTCCGTGACATAGTTGTGGATACAAATGGGTCCACAACTCTGCTGCACAAAATAAGATGGAATTGAGAGAAGTAGGCCTCGGAAAAATAGGCAAAAATTGAGGGAAAATAGAGGTATGTTTGAAAAACCCTAGACTAATTTTTATATGGTTTTTATGGGCAAAGATCCCAGGCAATTTCTTATAAGGTGGTGTTACAAAGATAAAGGACTATTTAAGGCTGGTTGCGCAGCTGGATTCCAAGAAGAGGTGTTCTGCTGGTTGAACAGTGGTTCCCACACAATAGCTGCAGTGTTGGGCCCATGTTAAGACCAAGGCCTTGGTATGGAACCTTGGGGTGAGCTTGTACCAAGCTCAGACTGAGGGTGGTAAGGATAAGGGCTTGGCTTCAGCTTATATGCCGTGCCATCCACTATTATGTGTGCCCTGATTTTGGAGCAAGGTTCAGACATTGAAACCCTGTGTCGGATGACTTGGATTTATGCACATAGTCACCCTAAGTGATGGGTAACCTCTTTGATGGATTTTATTGTGTGCACACATCATATGGAGAGAAAGGGGCAAGGTGCATGTCCACCACACATAGAGAGGGGGGTTCTGTGTATGTCTACATATTTGAGTGTAGTTTCAAAATCATACCTTACATATTGCAAACAGCTGTAAAGGTTTCAACTGTGTGCCCAAATCAGTGCAGTGAAAAGCATCTTCATGAATGACAGTAGGCTTGGAGTGTGTGTTAGACCAGCAGTACCATCTGAGACAATCTAAAAGGGGATAAATTTAATGAAAATAAAATAGCTAATAGGGGGCTGCAGCACCAATGTATTTCTCAGAATGTTTGTGCTCTATGACTAAACCAATAGTATTGGTGAAATGGACAGGGTTGTGAGGGATATTTGCTGGAGCAAGGGATGTCAATACTATCACACTATCATGTAAGTGATACCAGGGAGCAAGAACATTTCCCCTTTGCTGATTTTAATGTCCTTGAATTCTTCACCATCTCGACATGGAGGAGCACACTGCCATTATACCGGTAAAACCATTGCTAAGAGATTGAGACAGCTGAACTTGATGATTCACTTAATAGATAATGCTTTGGTATCTCTGTTTCATTCAGATGGTAGTCATTCTGTTTGTTCAGTCCACCAACCATCATGACAAGATAGTCAGAACCAGAGCACAAATGGAAATTTTTCATGGGAGCTCAGTCCAAAGGTGTGGAGACATGATGTTGGGTGTCAGTTCAATCCTAAGTTCTTTAAGAATAAACAGACAACTGTCTTATTGGCTGATAATCAATAATGTAGAAACAACTAGGTCACAGAGAGACAAGTACTGTAAGCTCTCACTAGAACTAGCACAGCAATTTGAGACTTGTTGTATGTGTCTGCTTATGGCATGTCAGTGTTCTCCAGAGGCTTTAATAACTGGTGGGGGAAAAATGCTTAGTCAGTTGAGATGTGAAGATAATTCTTAGCCCCTACTATATGATTGCGCTAGTCTGTGATCTGATTCTCTTTTCCATCTCAGTGGTTTCAGTGGATCATAGAGACCCATCCAAATTATGAAGAGAATGTGGAAGATCTAATGGATATCAATGATATTGCAATGGGATGTTTGCAAATGTCTTGATACATAATTGGTTTGATGACTGCTAGGCTGTGATACTCAAGGTTTGTGATAATTGTTGACCCATGTTTGACTTGTCTCATCCTTATTACTATTTTTACTCAGACTCCAAATCATGTTCTTGCATCTGCTGATATTCCTACATGCAGTAGCTGACTGATCCAAGTCCCAGAAGAGGTGACCTACCCTCTCACCCCTGATATGTGTTACAGTGTTACACCCTGCACTGGCTGTCAGAGTCTTTTTTTTTTCTCTCATCATTTTATTGACTGCAGGCTATGCCTATGATGGTTATTACTCATGTATGCATCCTGCTTATCAATATTCTTATTCTCTTGTGTGTATTATTCAGCCTGTGTAAGTGCTCAGCCACAAGGTAGTCAGGCATGATCCAGGTCATTGAATCCAAGGGGCCATGGGTCCATTGTTAGTGATGTTGATAATTGGGGTCTGGTCATGGATGAGCAAGTAGTGTTTGTTATAAGGTTGATCATGCCTCTGAGATGCCATATTACTCCCCTGAGCACCTCTTCACAGCCAAACAGTCAAACCTATAAACCACATAGTAATCACCCTTCCATGGCTTATTTAAGCATGCAATGCTCATGTGTACTTCAGTTTATATCCCTTAGCTGTGACATCACCTCTACACCTTCCTGCAACCTAATGAGTGGCAATAGCTGCACACTATTACTGATGCTTTAGCCTAGCCCCCAGCTATTGGTGTGATAAATTATGATAGTATGGGTACCCGATACTTCAATATGTTGGTTGGGTGGATTAGATAGTTGGAGTAGGGATTATCATGTCCTCAAGAGTCAGTTCTGAATTGGAAGGGGTAGCTGAGTAATCCACCATTCATATTTGGGGTAGGCAATTGGGTGTTATTGGCAATTGGCATGGTTGACGTGACAGAGTGTCTAATGTGTTATCTCCAATCTGGAGGGGCCAGAACTGAATGCTCACCTTTTGGCTACACACTCAGCTCCCAGGGTGGGCTTACCACTAAGCTATGGTGGCCCCCTTGTCAGAGCCTGATTCAGTGTCACTTTATATTATCCCAAACAATGCTGATGTGACAGTCAAGAAAGGAAGTCATTTGCCAATGCCATTGGATCTGCTCCTACACTATAACTATGGTATGGCTGCTGTCAAGTGGTGGGGACATGGGTCAGAAGTCCTCCTAAATTGTCCTGGTATTCCTCACCTGTGCATACCAGCTCCAAGTGGGCTTACAAGGCAGGTGCATGACAGGATTATCACAATTAACAAATGTGATGATGCTAGGTGTTTGAATGAGGTGGGTGCTAAGGTGGCTGGAGGTCAGGCCGGGGAGACAGAGGATGTGGAGGCACTATGGGATGAGCATGATGTTGTGCTGTTTATGGGAAAATTCTCCTGCTGCAATAGAGTGTTGTCAGCAGAAGGAGGAGGAAGATACTCACTATATGGAGCAGTGGAGATGAGGTGTGCCTGTGGTTTCCAGACCATTTATATTGTGCCCTGCCCCATTATAATAACTGTAACCTTTGATCTGATCTGCTGTAGATAAAAGGTACATACTAAATCTTATACCGGCAACTAGGTATACACTGATAGTCCATAATTGATCACGTGTCAACCTCCAGAGATCAGAGGGTCTAATCGATAACTCAATCCAACAGAGAGGCGCAATATTCTGACGTTGGACTTGCGCAATGTTGGCCGAAACTATGTGATCATCGGCCATGGTCCACTGTTTAATTCAGCATGTACTTACACTGTTTCAACTGTTAATAATTAAGTTGCTGCCAGCCACATGAACTAAAACGAGCTCAACGGATAAAACGACTGGATAGGTAGCATTCCTAACAATATCGAAAAGATAGAAAAATGAAAAACCAGTGCATGCATCCATGAAATAGCAAAGCGCAGAAAAGAAACAATCCTGATGAAGGTCATCCCACGACTCCGGGATACCCCACACTTTCGCTAAGATGCTCGTTGTTGGGATTGAACGTGAAACCTTTGAACTGTTCTTGCACTGTTTCTGAAAGTTTCGAGTCTGCAACCACCGAGTCTTCGGGAGCTTCTGAAGTGAACTCTGAATCAAAGTTTGCAACATCCAGTACGGATTCCTGGAGATATATTAATGATATCATCACGAATTTGATGCGAGTAATATACCACACTAGGCTTGAAAGGAGGTTGAATCTTCTTTGCGAGTAACCTAGATAGTTGCTCAGTGAGCTACCCACTGAACGCGGGAATGACGACTCATCACCTGTTCCAGTCAATCGTCTTGAAGAATGGGTGTCTTTTGATCTCTTCACCGCCATTGACACCCAACCGTTTCGCCGGATCTCGGCTGAGCAATCCTGTCATGATGCTCTTTGCATCGGGATGCATGTCATCTGGAAAATTGAGAGGGTCGCGAAGGATCCGCTGGTACATGGTATTGACGTTCTCATCGTAGAAAGGTGGCAAGCCAGTCTGCATATAGTCGAACAGTATCAATCAGTGTCGCAACGGGCTAGTCATTAAACAAGTGTGTACCATCATTTCATAGAGAAGAACACCTAACGTCCACCAGTCTACCGTCTTTGTATATCCCTGGCTTTCGAGGAGTTCCGGGGCAATGTACTCGGGTGTACCACAAAAAGCTGTGCCATATTATAAATGATGGCTTAGGACATGAAGAAGGACACGTACTGTTCGTCTTATCAGACTCCGACATGTTAAGTTTACATAACCCTACGAGAAGGCATGGTGAGCGACACAGACATCATACAATACGACTGCCGTGTTACCAAAGTCACATAACGCAATATGTCCGGTGAAATCAAGAAGAATGTTCTCAGGTTTCAAATCACTGAAAAGCGGTTCAAACGAGGGTGGATAATGCCGTGATCATGTACGTACCGGTAGACGACATTGAATCCATGCACGCTAGACATTGCATATGGCTGAAGTTAACTGCGCCATGGACACTGCAAGGAAGTTACTTACTGCTCCAGAGCACATAGGAGCTCAGCCGCATAGAATCGGCTTCGCCCTTGGTCGAATTTGCCTTCCCTTTGCAGATGATAGAAAAGCTCGCCGCCATTCACTGGAAGGAGCCCTGAGCATTACAGTCCATCGCAAAAGGTGTCACTCACCAAAAGACATGACAAGATAAAGCTTATCGGGGTTTTGGAACGAGAACTTGAGTGGTACGATAAACGGACTGTTCACAAGAGCAAGGACAGTTCGCTCCGCGAGGATATGTGTGATTTCGCCAGGGCGCGAGGCAATGTGGGCTTTTCGGATCGTCTTGAGGGCATAAATTCGTTGTGTGTCCTTTTTCCGGACTTGCATAACCTTCCCGAAGCTTCCCTTCCCAATGACCTTGAGTAATTCGAAGGCTTCGATTGTCAATGGTTCATCCTGTAGCATATTGAGATGTAACACAGAGCGCCGCCAGAGACACCATGTACATACCCGACTAGGCTTAAACGCGATTTGTAGATGGAACTCCCCGGAACCAGCCGTGGCAGCATACCATTGGTCTACAACATGCTAGCAGGACGTGAAGTCGGGAACAAATTATAATGGCCTAGCGACTCACATGTGCATCCAAACTGGGTGTGAGGTCAACCCGACCCACAAGGAGATCGTTGCCCATCTCATGGGTTTCTTGGCCTGATGAGCTCACCGACGTGCGCAAGTATGCAGCCACAGAGATATTTGACGTGCGCGACACATCGCTGCATGCAATATGTTCGACATGATTAATTCCAAAACAGATCGAAGCTTACAAATGTGCCTTGTAGAGCCAGTGAGGCGCAGAGATCTCGCCGCCGAGAGCATCCACCAAGATCTCGTTCTTGTCGAACTCGAGGACAACATATGGCAGCCACCACGCCCTCTTGCGCTGCATGCTCTCACGAGCATCCCGGTGACTGGTGGACAGTCTGCCCTGCGGTTGTAGTTCAAGTTGTTTCTGGATCACCTCTGGCAAAGGCAATCCAGGTGGTAAGGCAAGGCCCCGACCTGGAATAATGTCAGATGCCATGTCATGCCATGGACAAAGATCTTCCATGCGTACCAGAGAATATGCGGATGGTAAGCAGACCAGTCTTGAATGCGGGTTCACCATTGGGAGGTCTTGGGGTGGTTGGACGCGAAGGAATGGGTGTAGTTGAACGCGAACCGATACCGTTTTCTTTGCTGTCTTTACCCTCTAACGACAAAATATCAACGTAGTTCCATAAGCTAGCCCTTATAACAAACTCTTTGAAGAGCCTAATTTCCACGACATAGTTGGTGTCGCTGATTCGGAGGGTATAGTAGGTGATGTGGGAAAGGGAATCGAGGCTCAAGCGGGTAGTCAGACGGAATGCCAGAGGTTGTTTAGCGCCGAGTTCGCGGTGCCCACCGGCTCAAGCTTTCCTTGGGTTCTTGAAGCTAACTTCCGATATATCAGCCCACTCTGGTTCTAATCGATGGTCCCAATGTCCTGCTGACAACGATTCAGAATGGCGGCCCATCACGCCATCTAGAACAGCATCAAACTGCACAAAGCCTCGTTGAAATTCTAGGACATCTTTTCCCGTACCCATCTAGCTGGAGGCACACCGACTCGAGGATGGATGATGATGTTATCATCCTTCGTGTAAAGCTTGGCCTCCAATATTACTGTACTGTAAACAATACTGAAATTGCGAGCTTGTAAGAGCCGTTGAACCCGATGTCAGCTGTGCCAGTCTATCATGACAGCGAGGACACTGATGATCCTCCAAATACAGTGGCGCCGTTGCGATTTTGCGATTTGCGATATCTGCGTTTCAGCGCCCATCGCTCTATATACCCGTTTTCCGTAAGCATATATATATGCCTACATATGCCTACAATTGATCGGTTGATGGATACTAACCGGTCGCTGATCTTCTCGACTCACAGCTATCATTTCCCGCGCGCGCATGCCAGAGTTGTCATGCTTAGTATGCCAGAATATTAGCCAAGTACGTATGTACGTATAAGTTCCCGTTGCACGCTACTATATCCTGTAGCGGCGCTATGGCGCCCGTCCCCAACTCTACTTGTTTCTTAATGAATGTAAAGATGAATGTAAAGATCACAGAAATTCTTTGCAGTTCCTTGTATCACCATACCAATAAAATCTAAAATCATAATGTACAGTATGTCAAACATATTTCCTTGCTGTAGTCCACTGCTCACTTCCTTATGCAATGTGTGCTACATGTCAATCTTAATAAGTTGAGTTATCACTATGTTGGTGATGGCATATGTGAGGCACACAACTTTGCTTCAGTGGAGGCCTCCACACCACATAAGACCTAGCCTTGCTGCAAGAGAAATCAACAGTGCACACAAATAGGAGAGAAAGGGAGTGCATAGAACATCCTCAGACATGGAAAGGGCAGTGGAAAAAGGAAGGGACAGCAGGGGCAGGTGGAGAGGACAACAGAGACAGGATGAGGACATGACCGAGAAGGAAGGAAGCAGCAAACAATATGACACAGCACAAAAAGAAACACAAGACAATGCCCCTAAAAGCTGGAGTACAACCATCAGCAATTGAGTGAGGACAGCAATACCAAAAAAAGAGAAGATGTACACAAGGAATCAATGAGACACAAAAAGGAGGGCCACTCATGGAGGACTGCATGCAGGGGTGGGACCAGAGATGGGAAATGGATATGTTGCTACATTCATTATTGTCTCAGATGTAGGATTATGATGTATTCAAAATGCTGACTAAGAATTATAATTCATAAAAGGCACATACATATCCAAGACACATCTTGCCCACAGAACCCTCCCCTCCTTTCAGTTGGAGTTGGGGATAGCTAGTGACCAGTCAATAGATTGATCATTACTGTTTAATTACATCTATCTGATAGTTCTGATGGCTGAGCAGATTGAGTATGTTTCCTATGTTCAAGAAGTAATCTTAAGAGGTCATAGATGATAGCTAGTACAGGGGTGTTCTCATAGATCAGGATAATGCCTCTGCGCTGGCATGGAAGTAAACTAACAACAGGTACTAATTACATAATTAAAGCAATTAGTTCTCTAACTAAGTAGAAATCAAGAAATGCAGATGAGGAAATGACTTGGAGGAAGAATGGGGATATGACAGAAGGTAATGAGTAGTAATAATTAGAAAGAGTAAGGAGGGAAACCCTGATAATCTATGGAAATATCATGCACATATGAATATATTGCACATATCCTTGCAGTACTTTTATTGGACATGGCATGTAATTAGGTGTGCTTCAATTAGCCCTTGGCGCTGTGGATAGTAGCACTCTGAAACCTGGTGGGTCCACCCATGGGTTTTCAGTTTTCAGTGTGTACCTCACTGAAACAGCCCCCATTGAAATAAACCAATGAGTTTTTGGCTTACCATATTTCAGTGAAATTTTAATGAAATGTTTTTGGTGGTTTGATTAATATATATGTCAGTGGAAATTTCAATGAATTACCATGCTGTAGAAACTTAAAACATATGAAAGTAGAGCTGCTGCAAGCATGACAGGTCCAAATCCCAGCTGAGTTTCTCATACACCTTCCTTTCTTCTATGATCTTTGGGGAAATGATGATATATTTGTGCTCTTAGCTTTGTGTTTGGAAGTAGAAACCAGGGGTCTTAATTTTCAGACTTTTTGATATTTTATTCCAATGTATGATTGGATTCTACCAGAATGGATCAATCATGATAAACAATATCATTTGGATGGTAATTGCTTTTTGAGTTGAAGATATGTGGGTTGTGCTAGCATATGTATATATTCTTTCTTCTTATTGTAGGCTTGCCACCAAGAGGTTGGTCATGTGTAATGTACTATCCATGTAGAACCTGCACTTGGGCTAATTAGAGCTCCCATGGCATTTGTGAAGGTGTCAAGTGATCCTATGAATACTATTAGCTAATTTTCAAGTAATTGTGGCTGGCCACCTCTTAGGGTATAGTAATTTGAGGTAATATGTAAGGGTATACCCTATGCATAATGAGACATATCAATTACAGAAGGAGGCCTAATGATATGGGATAGCCAAAGTTGGATCATGTTACCTTTTTTGCAAGTCAGGCCAACCAAAAGGTTCAGAGGCATGGTGTTTAACAGAAAGAATTGAAACTCCACTAGAAGGGCAGGTGCATCTAAGTCAGTCTCAAACTAATCTGTTACTGGTGATGCTAAGTCATGCAGCAATGAGGAGGAAGACATAGATGGTGGTGATGGAAGAAAGGAAAGCGCTATGACTTGGTCATTATCCACAGTCAATAAAAAGATGATATAATACATGGTTTGTACAAAGGTGCATAATAGTCCTCAAGTCCATCCAAACTCTGGCATACTGTGATTGTGACTTGCCTGCTTCATTATCACCACCGTTTTTATTTACTACAATGTCTCTTATGTTCTCACAATGGCAGGAATGATTCAAAATTTAACTGAAATACTGTAGAGCATTTGGTTGAGAGGGTGGTTAGGGTGCATGTTATAAGTAAAAGGCTTGAGCTTATCTTTTGCTTGTTCATCACAAGTCAGCTTTCTTTGCTGAGTCACTGCCTGAAATTAGTATGGTGTTTCCCAGTGAATGGCAGGTTTTGAGACTGGTGTACAACACTGGAAGATGAGGTTGTAATGTCCTGATAATCTCAATATAATCACATGTCCATGCACATCTAAATAGTTATATCAGCCTTTATCAGTCCCTTCCATCAAACTGGACCATTCCATCTAGGACAGTAGTTGATAGTGGTATGAATATAGGATAAGACAGGTTATAAGGAAGAAGTGCCCATAAGGGTGAAGCTGGCCAGAAGAGTTGTGGTGATTGTGAACAAGACATTGGCCCAAATCCTACTAGATCATGAGGTGCGTGTGACTGACATTTTCAAGTAAACATGAAAAGAAGCTATGATCCATCTTGACATACAGTGTGTGCATCATGCCCCAGTCTATATATATGGTGGATATAAGAAACACTGATACAATGTTCTCAGTATTTACGTGCAAGAGTGTGGTCAGACGACTAAGTTTATTATTCACCTGATACAACATTCTATGGTATACAGGTGAGCTGAAAGAATACATAAGTAACTAGTTTATCTTACCTCAGTGTTTGCACGCGAGAGCGTGGTCAAATGACTGAGGAAGATAGTTTGTACATAAAGAATACTTATAATTTCTTTGCTAATAGACAGCAAAAAAAGGAAAACAATAAAAATGTTTTGCACTGAGGCAAGACATGTACTCTACCCTAAATGGGTAATCAAGCATGTGACATCACATGAGGGTTATCACAGGTTTGCTACTCCAACACTCCCCCTCAAACCGTGGATAAGCTGAGTTCCACAGCGAAGTGTTTCTAGCAGCTACATATTCACTTTCTGTTGTTGACAAAGAGATAATGCTTTGTCTCTTTGCACTCCAGGAAACTGTGCCACCATGGATTATAAATGCATAACCAGAGATCGCGTGTCGATCGTTGGCCATGCTTCCATCTGCATCAGCATATCCAGTCAACCAGCCTGCACCATGCCCAAACAATAGCCACAGGTGAGAAGTTCCCTTTAAATACTGAAATATTTGCTTAATGGTGTTTCAGTCAATGGGACCGAACTTTGTTGAGAAACGTGATATGGTTTGGACAGTGAATGCGATATCAGGGCAAGTTCCTAATGTGGCGTACATGAGTGATCCTATGGCTTCTCTGTAAGGTGTGTCTCTCATTCATGCATATTCCTGAGTTGTCTGTGGTAACTGTGACATAGACAGCTGAAGTCTGGGTTGCATTGGTGTCGATGTAGGCTTAAGATCTTCAAAATTGTAGCAATGAATGATGGAGTCAATGTACAATCGTTGGGAAAGATGAACGGTGTGTTTTTCTCTGTCACGTTTAGTTTTGATCCCTAATAGCCAGTGCAGTTTGCCAAGGTCAGTTATTTCAACATGTTTTGAAATTTCTGCTTTGAACTTATCACCAGCCCCTCTGCTGTTGCTGCAATTGTGTAGTCGTCAACGTGGACCAGAACAATCACAGCAGAATTGTTGGTACGATGAAAGAAAACGGCCTGATCCACGTCACAGCATGAAAACCGTAACTTGGTGAGCATTATGTCTACTAGCTTTTGGTACCATCGCCGTCCGGACTGCTTGAGTCCATATAACATTTTTCACAGGAGGCAGACTGTTTTGGAACCCTTCA
>QFFB01003640.1:0-26296 GCA_003316465.1 Ramaria cf. rubripermanens | reverse complement strand
TCCAAGTTCGAGCCTCTAGTCAAACTCCGAACCTCCGAACCTCCGATCTCCGAAATTAGGGATCAAATGATAGTGGGTGGCGCAACCCATAAGTTGAAGCCAAGTCCCTACCCCCCTCGCATACCTTCAAAGTCCGACCTCCGAAGTTCCGGGTAACGTCCGTGAACTTAACAAGAGGGAGGTAATGACTACGTCCAAGTCAATCCTCAGAACCTACAATCAATATTCATCAACCAACAACTTCTTGTGATATGTGGTTTGTTTATATGATTGGAGAATATAATTCAAGCTTCAAGTGAAGTTGAATTGAGCAGAGGTCTGTTATGAGAGAGAATTTCAAGTAAACTGCAATAAATGCTAGTTATCTTGACTACTACTTTAACTAAGACCTTTGGTCAACTTGTATGAGGTGAGTATTGTTACTACTCAAATAATCATACATGTTTTGAACTATTTAACTACTTCTGACTGACACAATGAATATTTCTCGGATAGCTTATGTAATGTGATGGCAGGGATGGAGGCGCAGTAAGTAATGAACAAAAGACTAATTATATGGGATGGGGGGCGTGACATAGGGGATAGTGAATGTAAAGCATAAACTGACACTGACATTGAAGAAACATATTTGCTACTTGTCCCACATGCAGCGATGGCAATGTAGGGATGTCTCAATGCAACACACATCTATTATTGGATGTGAGGCATCTACGTGACATATGTATGTGCAGGGTAGATTGATTGGAATCAGCACTGATCCCTGATATCATCAAAGGTATGCTTGGCATGTGATGGCTACACATGCCGGGATAGTGATGGCTACACATGCCGGGATAGTGATGGCTACACATGCCAGGATAGTGATGGCTACACATGCCGGGATAGTGATGGCTACACATGCCAGGATAGTGATGGCTACACATGCCAGGATAGTGATGGCTACACATGCTGGGATAGTGATGTATATAGTGTCATGGGTTCGGTCCAATGTGAATGTGATCTTGGTGATGGGTGTTGAGCAGGATAGGAGCAGAAATTAATATAGATCATAGTAGAACCATCTGTTAATAATATCCCGGTGATAGAATGCCAGGATTTGTTAGTGTTCGTCATTGATGAATGATTTATTTATATCTTTTTATTTATTTTATATTCATAACACAACTCTTTGAATCACTTCGTGCAACATATTTACTCACACCTGTACTCCAAGTGAGCACCCTGATGGACTCCAAACAGCTTCATGCTGATATATCAGCCAGCCTGACATCTGACCCTGTGGCCAAAAAGCATCTCAGTGATGACACAGACCTGAGATGGATGCAAATGGACAATGGTTTCCTACGCCTTGACAACCAAATCTACGTTCCTGAAGCCAACAACCTCCAACTCTGAGTACTACAGTACAAACATGACCACGTACTCTCAGAACACTTCAGTCAGAACAAGACGTTAGCCCTGATCCACTGAGAATATACTTGGCCAGGACTTAGGACCTTTGTTATTGACTTTTGCAAGTTGTGTACCACTTGTATGTGATCCAAGTCATAGCATCACTGGCCTTACAGTTTCCTCAAGCAGCTCCTGATCCCCAAGCAGCCTTGGAAATCAATCTCCATGGATTTCATTGAGCAGTTGCCGGCCTCCTCAGGGTTCACTGGCATTTTGGTGGTTGTATGCTGCCTCACCAAGCAAAGCATCCTCATTCCAACTTATGACACAGTCACTTTGGCCAACCTCACAAAACTATTCATGCTACATGTCTTCTCTAAGCATGGGGTACCTTTGCATGTCCCCTCCGATCATGGATCCAAATTTGTATCACACTTCTTTTGGTCCCTTGGTAAAGCTCTCGACATGACACTGCATTTCACCTTGGGATACCACCCCAAAGGTGATGGTCAAACCAAACATATTAACCAAATGTTGGAACAGTACAATCAAGTGTATTGCAACTATCAGCAGGACAATTGGTCTGATTTGCTACCACTCACAGAGTTTGCTTACAACAATGCCCCTAGCACTACTACAGGTATTTCCCCCTTCTATGCCAACAAAGGCTATCACCCGAATCTCACAGTTCATCCAGAATGGAACCTTGCATCCTCACAAGCTCAAGATTTTGCCGTTGACCTTGACCTACTTCATACTGCCTTGAAAGAGGAGATTAAACTTGCTCAGTCTCAGTACCAGGTTTCAGCCAATGCTCAGCATGCTCTGGCCCCCAAGTTTGCTATAGGATCCTCTGCATTTGTCAAAGCGCAATTCTTCTGAACCACTCAGCCTTCAAAGAAGCTTGCTGAGAAGTACCTCAGCCCCTTTGAGATCATTGCCCAAGCTGGTTCCCACTCTTACACTCTTTGGCTTCTGGACAGCATGTGCACAGTCCACCTGGTCTTCCATGTCTCTATGCTTGAACCTGCAACTCCGAACTCCATCCTGGAGCATATTCAGCCACCACCTCTGCCAGTTGAAATCGATGGTAGTATAAGATTTCCAAGATATTGGATTCCAAGACTGACCGCCGTTGAAGACCCTGTAACCTGTTATACCTGGTCCATTGGGCTGTTTATGAAGGCACCAATGAAGAGACTTCTTGGATCCTTGTGACCGAGTTAGGTCACACAGCCAAGATTGTCACTGACTTCTATCGAGCTTACCCTACCAAACCTGGACCTTGATCCCCTTAACCCATTCCATATTTCTTTCTATGTTACTATCATGGTCATTTTTATAAATAGTTTCTCCATGACTCTGTTCCCAACACCAAAAACTGAAATTCCAAAAACCTGAAAAGTTCACCCATTCATATCTTAGTCACACTGATTTTGTTTTGGTTATACAAGTTCAATTCCTTATTATTGTACATCCAAGAAGACTCCTGCCTCCTACTTCATTGGCTCCTCTTCTTGCCCATCCTTGTTCCTGTCCACCTCCTCACTTTCCCTGATTTTCTCAGTCTCCTCAGTTTCCTCAGCTTCCCCGACCTCCTTCTCGGTCTCTGTTTCCTCGGTCTCCTTTGCTTTCCCTATCCCTTCATATCTACCTTCTCAGCCTTGTCTTCTTCTTTCTTCTCCCGATCCTCTGTCCTGTCCTCTTTTCCTTTCCCATCATTCACTACTTTTGCACCTGACCCCGAACCCCCAACCTCCGAACACCTGCATCCTGAGCCCTGTATCTCTACACTGGCCAAAGTTCCTGGCCCTGTGCTAGACCCCTCTCTGAGCCCCCTCGGCCTGTTGGTTGCAGCCAGAGACCCCAACGTTGATGCACCCATAACCAATTGCTCTAGCACGGTTGCCAGACAACCAAACACCTCGGCTGTGTAGAACTGCAACTTGACCACTGATTTCATCAGCATCAGATGCTCAGCCTCTCACTTCACTTACCCCAGCTGCCACTCGTGCTACCAAAGGAGGACTGACAGGATGTCCTCCTGAATGTCGGACAACAGCCTTTTTGGCTCCACTGAGACCAACCCTTTTGTCAGCCAAACACCAGATGTCCATCTTCACTTTGGCTCTGACTCAGCCTCTGACTTGTCCTCCTTGGACTCAAGAACACTCCAGCTACATTTCAGTAAGACCACAAATGAGCACCAAACCTTCCTTGCATTGCATCGTTGCCAGGCCTTACCCCCACCTCGGATGCAGCTCTCATGACACTGTTGACAAGCATCACACTTCGCCACCTCCTGTTCATCTGTCAGAAGTAGAATCACTGAGTTAGTCGGCCTTACTCACCTGCGAAGTTTTCTTTGGCCCCCTTGGCACCACCCCCAAATTCCATTGGGCCTCCTTCGAAGGCCCTGCCACAGGAGTGGTCAAAGTCAATGGCCCCCGCAGCGCCGCAGCTTCAGTTGTCCTCAGAAACTCCTCGGCCTGGTGTTTCTCAGCCTCCTTCAAGGCATGCTGCCTCCATTCCACCTCCTGCTGTAGATAGGGATGTTGCCCTAAAGGTGAGCAGAGTATAACCTCACATTGGGGATCATCTATCTGTACTTTAATAACTTTGACCGACCAACTGACTCAACTCTTTCTGATTTCGGATAGATTTTTATACTTAGGATTGTTGAGGTAAAATGTACGCAAGAGAAAAGGGGATGTGATATTCTTCTAGCTACTGTGGGTATAGGATTTTATACACCTTTCGAGTGGCTAACTGAAATGTGGAGTGGACAAAAGAAAAATGATGCGGCTTCAAACTGTGGTCTGGTGGACAAGGAGTGGGGTTTGGAAGTGAGTGGACAAAGAGTGTGACTTGGATGCAAGTGGATGAAGAAATGGGTGAACGAACAAGGGATCAGAAGGAGTAACAAGGGAGTAATATGATCGAGTCAAGAAAGAAGGAGAGTTGATAGAGCATTACGGCATGAAACCTAATCTAATAGAAAGAAAGGAGGGTGGGAAGATGTCTTAAACCTCCAACAAGGGAGCAGAGCTCTCTTACACCACTCAGCTTTCTCCCTAGCCATCTGTCTCGCCCTAGCCTCTGCCACCACCTTAGCCTCCTCCTCTTCCCTGGCTCTGGCCGCTGCCACTACTCACTCCCACTCTTCACGTTCCCACCACACTTTCTCAGCCTGAATCCTAGCAAATTCCACTTGACGTGCTGCGAACTCAGCCTCAAGCATGAGCTCTTTGGCTGAGATCTTGTCTGGAATCTCCTTGTGGTTTTTCGATGCTGATGACATGGCAATAAAATTCTGCTCAACAGCCCATCCTACCCCTCCTTTTAAATCTTTTTCCAACCAATTTCTTACATAATAGGCATTCAGCCAACCTGCGTGCACATATGCCCAGATCGCCACAAGGCAAGATCCCCAACTCTATATGGCCTCATGGGTTTGGCCATAAGAGAGAGGTACTGTTAGATCCCCGTTTACCTCGGATCTTGGGATACCTTGGGACTTCAGACCATATACCTCAGGCCTCCGGCCTCAGTGTGTTTCGGTCACACTCGGTCACACCTCGGTTATAATATGTTATACTTACTCATTTTATTATTATTAGTATGTTTCTACCCTGCCTGTATCACATGACCCCTCGGTCACCCTCTCCCCTCTCCCCATACCCTCACACTAGCATATAAGTTTATTCTCCACATGTATGCCACTCAGTTCTGATATCAACAAAGTATCCTTCTTAAACCTATACACTACTCCATGGAACGGCCTTTGGGCCCCTGGTCCAAAATACAGGGACAAACAGCCACACGGGTGCAACACTAATAAGTTGAAGCCAAGTCCCCCTGATCTGGCTGAGTATCTCGGTACCACCCGTCAGTACACACCTTAACAGACATGCACCACTTGTATGCACAGCAAACCTCCATGTCACAAGCCTTACGGCTTACTCAAACAATTACTTGTACCTGAGAAACCTTGGAACTCCATCTCTATGGACTTCATTGAGCAGCTACCTGCTTCATCCAGCTTCACTGCCATCCTAGTGATCATTGATTGTTTCACTAAGCAGGTTGTATTCATCCCTACAACCAACACCATAACCTCACAAGAGCTCACTCACCTTTTCATCCTCCATGTCTTCTCCATGCTGTAAAGTCTAGATAACACAGTATTTTTTTCATGATTTTTAGTATTTTTCCCAGTCCTCTAGCTAATATTTTGTCTATTGTCACATGTCCATGACAGTCCCATGACTTGCCATTATTAGTGATACGCTGGCCTTCTATTCCAGCATTCCATAACCTTCTATTGGTATTCCACCCCTATTCCTTTTATGTATAAATAGCTAGCTCTATGATTACAATAAACCATTAGTAAAAAGCCTGTTCACTCCCAAGAAGAAGTCCGGTTGTTTAGTACTTGAGTTAATCTCGTTCTCATTGCTAATGTCTTGTTTCCCAGGTGTAGTGCAACATTATTGTTCTCCATCTCCTTTGCTGTATATCAGAACACTCCAAGCATGGAGTTCCCAAGCACATAACCTCAGACAGGGGTTCCAATTTCATCTCGCATTTCTGGTGATCCTTAGGCAAGGCCCTGGATATGAGATTGCACTTCACCTCAGGTTATCATCCTGAGGGTGATGGACAGACCAAGCATGCTCTATCAACAGGACAACTGGGCCTCGCTCTTACCCCTTACCAAGGTTGCATACAACAATGCTCCTAGCACAACCACCAATATATCACCCTTCTTTGCCAACAAGGGTTACTACCTGAACCTTGTGGTCCACCCCAAGCACAACCTCACCTCAGCCCAAGCCCAAGACTTCATAGTCAACCTAGACGAGCTGCACCAGGAACTTCGCCAAACTATAACTGAGGCTCAACAAGCTTACCAAGCCTTGGCTGATGCTAAGCAGCTACCTGCTCCCAAGTTCCCAATAGGATCCTTTATGTTCGTCAAAGCGCAATACTTCAAGACTACTTGGCTAACTAAGAAGCTTGTCAAGAAGTTCTTGGGTCTTTCAAAAGTATTGCCCAAGCTGGTACTCACTCATTTACCTTGAGACTTCCAGACCATATACAAGCAGTACACCCCATATTCCCTGTATCCATGCTTGAGCCAGCCTTGCCTAACACCATTCTGAACTGAGTCCAACCCGCACCCCCTCTGGTAATCATCAATGGCAAACCCAAGCTTGAGGTTTCCGAGATCCTTAACTCAAAAATTGATAACCTGTTAGATCCCTGAGATCTAACACCAAATCTCCAAACCTTCGGACCCCCGAACTCCAAAGTAGTTATTATGTTCCGTTTTAGTTCTTGTTGTTTATCTCTTAAAGTATAATCCTCATTTACGACCCAAAGTAGAATACTTGTACCTCCCTCGATCCAAACCTCCGACCCTATTCCAAACTCCGCTTGTTATGCGCCTCTTATATCCTTCTTGTTATACATTTTCAGGATACAAATAGCTTACGAGGTATTAATAGTCCTCCAGTCTTGTATCCAGTTCTTTAGTTCAAATATCAACTTAATTCCGTGTTACAAAACCTCCAGTCCCTTCGCCTCACCACCCCCATAGTTAGATACTATTATTAGTAACTCCGAGCTCGAACCTCTGGACCACCTCCAACACTTCTGACCTCTGAAATCAGGGACCGAACGATAGTAGGCGGCGCAACCCATAAGTTGAAGCCAAGTCCCTACCCCCCTCGCATACCTTCAAAGTCCAACCTCCGAGTCTCTGACCTCCGAAGTTCCGGGTAACGTCCGTGAACTTAACATAACCATAGGAAAAGCTGCAAGTCATTATACCTCATATGCTGGACTGGTTACAAAGGTACTGATGAAGAAACCTCATGGATCCTTGCTTCTGAGCTTGACCACATGGAAGAACTAGTACTCAACTTTCATCAGGCTTACCCAGCTAAGCCTGGACCTTTGGCTAACTTATAGATTTACTTGTCTCAGAAAAAATCAAAGAAAAACTGGGAAAACTGTCCTTGTTACAAGTCCTTTCCTTATTTACTACTCCATTATTACCAGTCCTTCTCTTCCTCCAAGCCTACTGCCATCCTTAGTAACTTTTGGTAGTTGACTTCCCTTCTCATCCTCAGGAACCCCTCATCTGCTGTCTTTCCTAGTTTGTTACCCTCCTTTACATCTTCTGTCAACCTATCCAACTTATACCCCAACCCCCTCACCACCTCTATAAACTCCCTCCTCTCTTCCTTCCTTGCTGCCTTTCTCTCTGCTTTACCTTTCTTTATCTTCTCTGCTCAGCTCAACTCTTTCACTCGAGGCTCCCCAACCTTGGCCTCCTCAGCCAAGCTTGCTATCCTCACCTTCACCTTACCCATCACCCAATCCTCCTTGCTGTCCGTGATGACCTTCTTTGACTTCATTTTCTTCCTCAGCCAAACCTCCACTTCATCCTCACTATCCTCACTTGCCTCCTTGCTCCATTTCCACTTCTCCTTACCCAAACCTCCCACCTCATCCTTGCCTGAGCTTTGGGCCTTCTCCCTGCCCTTGCCCCTGGCTTTACCTTGGTGCCAATGCTGTGCAATGGAGCATGCGACGGAACATGTCTTGCACCACATACAAACCCTGTTACATCCATACATTCTGCACTCCTGTTCTGCCTTCCACACTATCCTTTCTGTTTACTACCCTACCGTTACTCAGCTCTCCGATCCTCATGGCCCCTCTGTCAGCAAGGGTACCTTGTTCCTTGTGGAACATCTGTGTCCCCATACCAACAAATAATGGGTACCTATTTCAGATATCATGCTTACATTCCCCCCCTGCCCTATGATCCCCGACTCCACTCATGATCCATATTGAATACCTCTTCTGCTCCAACTCGGATCTCATTACTGTTACCTCCTTACATGTACCTCCAGTATATAAACTCCTGTATTCATACTAAGTAACCTCAGTTTGAATATTGACCTCATTTCCCGTGTTAACCTTCTGTAGTGTTCTTAGTACACTTCTGCTATTACTTCTGCACTTCCGCACGTACCGTGGAACTGCATTACCTTACTTGACCCCTCTGTTCCAAAGCCTTGGGACCCTGTGATTGTTCAAGAGGTGCAGCACATAAGCTGAAGCCAAAGTCCCTTCCAATCTGTCTTCCATTCTCTCAGTCTTATGGTTTTACACACCTGTAACAAGCCCCCAAATCAATGTCCCTGTGGTCAGAGATGATGTATTGGAGGCAAGAGTCTCTATGCTTTTTGCAGGTGGTACACCTGTGCTCAGCCATGCACCCTATGCCCCACTCAGCCTGCACATCCGTTGCCTGACTGGCACTCCAGAATGTAAGCTAACCTGCCCCAGCATGCAGATGGTAAACCATCTGCAGCCAGGTGTACTACCCAAAAGGGGTCATTAGCGAGGTCTGCCAAATTTCCAAGAATAACTGAACTTACATTTTTTCCAATGGGTCCTTTGAACCATGGCTTCCACATGTCAATCTCTGAGGTATCCCAAATGTTAACCTTGGGTCATGCCTTGGCTGATGTCAGTGCAACCTGCATAGGTATTGTTGCCTGTGTATCATCCTTGCCATCATTGATGGCGGTGTGCTCATGGTGAGCGGTGTGAAGTTTGGACAGGGAGACAGTGTTACTGGACATGTCTATTTTGGGGTGGGAATGTACTACTATGATGGGTCCACCAGCCCGTTCTCCAAGCTTTTAACTAACCTTGGTTGCAAGCTGACTCAGCAAGGCAATCTCAAAAAATTTTGGTCTGAATCATCCTGACTTACCTAAAGGTGAACTCTAACCTTGGAGCCAATGTTGAATAGCCATAAGAGGCTAACTCAACTACTTTATTGCAGCCTCAAGGGTCTTGGCCTTAAGGGGGGAATACTGTTATGATCTCATCCCTTGTGGATATCCAGTAACCCCATTCAGTAACCAACCCCATCCTGAACCTCCTGCCCCAAGCCCAACCTGATCCAAACCTTCCTGAAGTAGTCCAAGCCTGAGCCCAACCTCCATTCACTATATTCTGCTTTGCTGAACCCCATTCCTTATCCTTCCCCAAGCTTCATTTTGATCCCCTTAGTCAGTTTATGTCTGACCCTGTTTCCCTGTTATCCATATATAAGTCTTGTTCTGTGTGTACCTCGCTCCTCAGTCAGAAATCAACTTAGATATCACCTTGAATCATTTACTAGTTTCTAATCCATCTCCTCTTACCACTGTCCCTCAGGTTACTGCCACCCATAAACACAGGCAGGCCCCTGTGTAGGATGCTGCTCCTCCAGTAAGTATTACTCTGATTGTAGCACTGTACTAATGATTATCTACCACTATATCAAGCCATAATGACTCAAAAACCTCAAGAACTTGAAAAGGGTTCATCAGGTGATTATTTCATTAACTTCCACTAACACATTGTATTATTCTCAGCCCAAGCCTGCCAAGAAACTACCAAAGCCAAGCTAAGTACTGTTATATAATGATCTCCCCCTCTTCTGATAGCTTTTCCAGCAGGGAAAGCAGAAGAAGCTCAAAGAGCAACTTGCTCCCCAGGTATGTCCAAATATGCTCCATCTGCCACTTGTTACTTTGTCTTGCAGGCTGCTGCTGGTCCCTCCAGAGTGACCAGGGCAGCAAAAAGGTGCACACTTACTCTTATGTTGATGTATATTGATTTCATGTGCATTACTACTAGGTGGTTGTGACACATCAAGTCCAGGACATTAGCAAGGAAGAGAGTGATCAAGATAACCAGGACAGGAGGAGTAGCACTACTTATGACAATGACACCTACATGGACAATGACAACTAAATATCTGTGCTGCTGTCATTTATGCCTATTGTTATCACCTATGCATTCAATCTAGTTTGATTACTATCAATGTCCCTGCAGCTCTAGTAGCTTTCTGCTCCCTTCATGCTAACTGCTATCCAGTCCTGTCTAGCCTGTAACACTTATTGCTCAAACCACTCTAACTGCTTAGCTCTCTCATCATCACCTACTACCATGTTAAAATACTACTCATCATCACAATCCATCATTGCCATTATTAGATTCAATTAACATCACTGTACTAAGGATCAGTTTCATCTGTGCTCTAGCTTCAACTCTTCAGGATTTCACATTGTATCCTGTTACTCTAATCTACCTACTATCATCTTCATGTTCCATCATGTCACATTTGGGGTTGGCCATACATGTTCTGGGATCTGCTATGGGAGGATCAAGGGGTGTGGTTATTGAGAATGCAGCATGCAACTAAGTGCTTTTCTACCATATTAGCAGTGTATATTTAATACTGAGTAGCAGCTTCAATTCAGCTTGTACACAGTGTTTCATGAACTTATACTCAGTGCACATATGCATCAGGAAAAAATGGAGATCTTATGGAGTCATACATACCCTATGTAGGGCTTGTAGTCATGTAGGAACACCCCCTACTATTTGTGCTCTGTAGTTCCAGGCCAAATTCTGTAGCATGTCATAGGAATAGGTAGCAGGCCTGTTAAGACCAAGGCCTTGGTATGGGACCTTGGGGCAAGCTTATACCAAGCTCAGACTGAGGATTGTAGAGGTAGGGCTTAACTTCAGTTTGTATGCTGCACCATCCACTACTACATGTTCCCTTGATTTCAGAGCAAGGTTTAGACAAGAGGAGAGTAAGAGAATAAGATAAAGGCTTATTGAAAACTACTAAGGGACTCAAGGGGATATCTAAGTCAATTTCTGACTAGAGAGCAAGGTACATACAGATGAGACTCATATATGAATAACAAAGGATAGGGTTAGTGTTAAGTTCACAGATGTTACCTGGAACTTCAGAGATTGGATGTCCAGAGGATGGACTTCAAAGGGGTGCAAGGGGGGTAGGGACTAGGCTTCAACATATGTGTTGTGCCACCCACTATAGTTTGATCCCTAATTTGGGAGGTTGGAGGTTCAGAGGTTGTCCAGAGGTTCAGACTCAGAGGTATCACTAAGTAGTATCTAACTATGGAGATAGTGATGTGAGAAAGTAAGAAGATGGTAATGGGGAAATATATAAGTCAATATTCAAACTAAAGAACTGAGACAAGATTGGAGGACTATTAATACATCATATCCTAATTGTATCCTAAGAGCATGTAACAAGAAGACATAGGCATAGAACAAGAAGGACATATAAGTTATATAACAAGCAGAGTTTGGAATAGGATTGGAGGTTCAAATCAGACTGAGAACAAGTAATCTACTTTGGGTCATGAATAGGGATTATATTTTAAGAGGCATATAACAAGGACTAGAACAGAATATAATAGGTACTTCAGAGTTCAGAGTTCTGGAGGTTCAGAGGTTTGGTGTTAGATCAGGGATCTAACAGTTAGACATACACTATCTAAGGGATCAGAATGAAGTTTAGAGAAGGATAAGAAATGGAGCTTGGGGAAGATGGATATAGTAAACAAGGGTTAGGCTTGAGCTTGGGATACTTTTGGTAATAGCTTGGATGAGGTTGGGCTTGGGGTTTGGGCTCAGAACAGGTTTGATTGCTGGAAATGGATACTGGAGATCCATGAGGGGCTGGATTGTAACAAGGCCCTACTAACTAGAGGTGGCTTAATTTAATCATATGTAGCACTGGCTGATTGATTATGGGGCAGCACAGCACACTGCTGTGTGGGAATCATCTTAGTGGAAAGAAAATCATTGTTAAGATGCCGACTGACAGGTGGTACTGAGATACTCAGCTGAAGGCTGAGGCAGGGCCAGGTCAGAGTGACTTGGCTTCAACTTATGGTGTTGCACCTGTGCAGCTGTCTGTCCCTCTATTTCAGACAGGGGGCCTAAAGGCCTAGGCTGCAGATTAATATGTGGAAGGAGATGGACAACTTAAGGGGGGAGTACTTTATCGATATCAGAACTGGACTAACATACAGGTGAGGGATGGACTTATATACTGGAAAGTGATATGGGTATTAGGGAGAGGTTGACTGAGAGGTCACATGATACGGGCAGGGTGGAATGTACTAAGAATAGAGAAGAGTAACAACAATAGTGTAGGTGTGTGTCTGAGTGTGACCAAAGTACTCTGAGGCCAAAGGCCTGGGGTCTGTGGTCTGAAATCCTGAGGTATGCTGAGATCCAAGGTGAATGGGGATCTAACAATCATGAAAAATGCAATAAAATCATTGTAAAACATGTTTTTCATTTCCCAGTAGCAAATACATGGAGCTGCTTGTTAGGGATTGTCCACAAATCAGCTATCCATTTATGATCAATTATCAGGTAGCTAAATAGTTTCAAATGTCCTTAGGAAAAGTTGTATGAATATTTCTATGCTATGTTCGCATTGGGTCCACAAGACACAATAATCCATTGGTCACTGAACTAAGATTTCTCGCCATCACATGACTATCACATGACTGTGCTAAAATAAGGTAGTCACATGATAATCATATGACTTCCAGAAGTGTGAGAACTTAATTACATATCCATGGATTACTGTCACAAAGCTGTGACACTAACCCAAAATGGCAATAGAACCTTCCACAGCTTTCCAAAACCTTCCATATCTTTCCTGAAGCTTTTTTAAGCTTCTAGGCCTTTCTTCACAGTGCCACAAGGTTCTAAAGTAGCTACATAAGCTAGATAGCTGTAGCATAAATAGCCTACAGTTCAGCAGTGAGGAATAGACAATCTTTCACCCAAACCATCACTCAGATCTTGAGTAACCTGAAATGTGACTTCAACACAGCCTTGTACTGAAGTCCTAGCTACATTAGCTCAGCACTACATTCTAAGATTGCAGCTCTATGATTGGCTCTGAGAAGTACAAGAGTGCTCTATTTTAATTGCAGCAGGCTCTGAATAACTAAGCTGTGAACAGTGAAGTTACTAAGAGTAACTGGTTAGTAATCCTGTACATTATATATGCTACTCTGAGCAGTGATCTAATAGTCTTGGTTATTAGATATTCAATTCACACATTAGATTATTAACTTAACTCTGAATTAAGTGGGTTAATAGCCCTTGAGTAATTAATCTTTCTTGGTCAATCAACACACTGCAGTTAATATCCTGCATTTGCTGAGTTGGAAAACTAGAAAAGCACTTAGAATAGTGAGATACATGATCTGAGGAAGAATTCAAGCATTGATCTATCTTTTCATGTCTTGGGGATTATTGTATTCTTTAATCCACTCAACTCACGGTCCTAAGACCCTAAGTAGCTTTCCCCTTAAAGTATCTGGACCCTTGAATGCCTGACATTCTTTGACCTTACTAAGTCCTTGCATGAACCTAGAGCCACATGTGTCCAGTTCAATCTCTATTCTACACTTCCTGTTGCAATACTGATTACAATTGTTCACTGGAGTATAATTTCTTAATTGGGTTCTCTGTTAAAATAGTTTTGAAGCTTGTGTGTGCTTGTAAAGTCAACTCTTTTGATTGAAATTTATAGTTGTGTTTAACACCACAGTTTAGAGTTTAGTTCAACAGTTCCAAAACAACACCTTGTGCCACAGCACAGACAAAGGTGTGGAGTAGGCTTACATACAGCCTGGATAATGATGGGATCTGTGAGTGAAACCTACCAGCTGGACATTGCCTTTGCTTCCATTTGATGAACCTGCATGATGCAGGGTACATGCATATAGTGTAGCATGGTGGTGAAGTAGTATTTCAGTGAGGCAAGATAAAATTCAGCATGCACCAAAAAGGTATAAGGAGACCCCTTCCTGGCAATCATGTCACAATGGACTCCAGTGAAGATAGATTGCAGATGCAATGGAAGTTGTTCACTGGGCAATGTAGTGGAAAACAGCAATCATGACAATAGTGTTCAGTGACACAAAACATTTAGAAGATGATAATATGGTGAGCCTAGCACTGCAATGGGATAATAATAAAAACTGTTTAATTAAATTTAGTACAATTCATTTATGATAATATTATTTGTCTGCAGGGTCATCATCTCTGGGGGAGAAAACATTCCAGAATCTGTCACAGGAACAGCCTAGTCATTCTCACAGGAAACCAAGTCCTCCATGCAGCTCACCATGCAGACCTCACCCAAGGTTAGTATCACAACTTCAACCACTTGCGGGACGTATGTGATGCAGACAGAAAACATTCAGGAATCTGTAACTGGTGGGCTTGTGTGGGAGTCAATGCAAGAGATCGCTGAATTATCAACACTACAGATCACAAAAATGTCAGTCAAATTGAGCTTGTGTCTGAGCCAAGATACCAGGGAACAGGCAGACACATTAGGGAAGGTGGACACTTCAATCTCATTATAAGCCAAGGCAGATGCAGAAGAGGTGCAGGAAGAGAAGTGAGAAGAAAATGAGAGGTGTTATAAATAAAAAAAGAGAAGTTACTACAAAAACATCTAAAAATAAATTAACATCTCCCGCTCGTAACATCTAATGAATGCCCGGGATATTACTATCAGATATCCTCCTTACGACCCATGTTCAAATACAGGAACAGCCCAAGACATTCCTCGACCCATAATGCGCATATCCCCTATGGCGAGCCCATAACCCCATATCCATCACTATCCTACCAATGAAGCGCCCGCACGTGTTGATGTCCCAGCAATGACATCACTGATCGGAGACAATCTTACCCTGCATCCGGCCTCGGCGCTCGTTCATATTCATTCCAGAATTAGAACACATCGCGTCGAGCCTGCCCTGCGCATACATCGCGATTCCTGTCACGGAGTGCATATCTCAGCTCTCCTACATGCAGCCTCCATTTCATATATATCTCACATGTTCATATTTACGCTTCACTCCTCATTCACTACCACACGACACTTAGGAGTGTCTACATGTGATCCTCATACCGCCGGGTCACGTGACCCATACTCGAAATATTCATCCCGATTGATTCTCTACATATAAATAGCTAGTTTTTGCGTTGTGTATAGCAATAGTAATAACACTCACTCATAACAATTCGAAGTTCTTAGTTAAAGTAGTATTCAAGATAAAAACTAGCATATATTGCAGTTTACTTGAAATTATCTCTCATATCAAACCTCTGCTCGATTCAGCTTCATTTGAAGCCTGAATCATATTCTCCTATTGTATAACAACCAACTCCACATCACAACAAGAGGATGGATGGGAAGTGTTTGTGTGTTGTGGGCGGGTAGAAGAGATGGATCAATGGTTTGGGATGTGGTGAGTGGGGAGAGCTCAGGTGTTGCGGGTGGCACAACACTAGAGTGTGATGAGGTGTGTGGTGTGGGTGTAAAAGAGATTTGAAGGGAAGATAAAGATGGGGGCTGCAAGCTGGACATCCTCAATGGATATGCTCTCCAAGTCCAATTCTGTAGCCACCAATTCCAATGTGGGGGTGGTTGAAGTGGCTGCAGTCTCACTAGTTTTCTGTGTCAGCCGCTTGTAGATGCTTTTGGCTTGCCAACTTTGTTGCATTAGCAAATTTCACCCACACATCCATGTGGCTGGGTTGAATCAGTGCCAGATCAAGGTGTTCAATGTGGTTTGTGGTGGTGAAGAGGTTACATGTCAGATGCTAGGTCAATATATGGCTAGAAGGTGCAAGAGTGTATATCATGTTGGGTGCATATATGCATCATACCCTCAGAATCAAGCATAATATATTATCAAGCTCTTTTTCGGAGGATTTTTCTTGATAGGATATTCAAGAGAGGTTCAAATGATTTTTCTGAGATTTTTCTGTATTTTTATCTCGCCTGATTTGCGAGATCTACTGATTTTCTGTATCACTATGTCATGTGTACCTATAGTTCGGCTCAAACCGACAGTTCGGTCGCCGAACGAGTATGGGCGCTTAGGCGCCGGTTGGGCAGTATATGCGGGTAAGACATATACTCGCATAGACTCCTCCTCCTCAGTGCTTGACAGCAACTGAGGAGGTGAGCCCACTGTAGTTTCTCCATATTTTCTGTACTAATTACCTTGTAGTTAATTTATTTAGGTAGTTTCTCTGAATATACTCAGTGCTTGACAGCAACTGAGGAGTTAATTTATTTAGCTCCCTCAAATTTCTGAACTTACTGCACAGAGTTGCTCATAATCCCTTCATATCATACTGGCCCTCAGTGGCCATGACACTGTTGAGGCTGTTCAGAAGTCCACTGAGACACAGTGTAGAGCCATCATTGGAAGTATCCTTGCTATCAGTTGCTGCAGTATCCTTAGTTGGCATGCCAGTGGAAGAAGTATCACGTGAAACACCCCTGGTGAAAGCATCATCTAAGTCCTGTTAATGCAATTATAACACTTTCATGAGTCACTATAATTACTATAATTTACCCCATAACCCCAAAATGCAATGTTACCTCAAGAAGCACAATGCATCATGAGGGGACATCACCCATGAGTGAGCTTAAGGTACATATTATCACTCATTCCTTTTGAAGACAGGATGATGACATAAACATCCAGCCTGAGTTACCTTGATGATGACTAGATTAAATGACCTTAACTTTCTGGGGGTGTTAATCAGCCTCTCTAAATATATTTGGATATTGTTTAGAATAATGAGTAATATAATTCAAACTTCAAAGTGAAGTTGAGTCAAGTAGAGATCAGCTTCTGAGGTTATCAACTAATGATACCAAGTTTATGTCTTACTACTAAAGAAATATTGTTACTAGTGGTTTCAAACAAGGGGGAATATGGTGAGTATTTTTACTACTCATTTTACAGTACAAAAACTAGCTATTTAACTAACTACAATGAGTCAGAAAGAATATCTTCAATGGTGTATTACATAATCTGATGAGGATGAATGTTCCAAAGAGCAGAACTCATACTATATGTACCCAAGGACAGGAGGTGAATGGACAACATGATTTGTATCTATTATACACATAGGAGAAACATTTATGCAATTATTTGACTTACAATCATGATCTCCACACAGGGTGAACTCAACTCAAGCATATCTATAAATAGCATCTTGGTGCTTCGGAGTTGTCATCAGATGCAGGGTAGTGCCTTGGGGCCATCTCCGATCAATGATGTCATTTGGAGCATGAATGAAATGTCTGGGCTATCCATCAGTGAGATAACAATGGATCATTTGGGCATGGGACTCATATATAGAATAGTAGTTTCTTCATAATGTTTCAAAGATCCTGAAATGAAAGTGATGGTCGTTGGGATTGGTAGTTGTTTGGATGCCAGTGAAATGTAAAATAATATCTCTTTAGTATTAATATTCAAAGGAATATTAATATACTTTAATATTTTTATATTCATAACAGCCTCAACCTACCAGCCAAGGAATGAATCCAGGATGTTTTGCCACTGGAAGTGTGACATGATCAGTGTTCTACACCATCAGTGCCCACCTCTAATGTGAATGTGCATACCTTCTGGGAACACCATGCAGGAGGTAGCCACTTATAAAGCAAATACCTATGTAAAATTGTAAGTTCATGTCAAGTCAAAAAATAGTATACTCACCTCATTTGGCATACCATTCTTCAGAGTATAAGAAGTCTTTTCAGTCATTTAGAATCATGTCTTTGACACCTGGCTCTAGGACAAAGCTACTCATGGGATGCTTCTGCTTAGCACTGTTCCAGTGCCAGCTCCCATAACTGTTAGGACATATTAACTGAATTTCTGCACTGAACTAAGCAGGTGGCATGGAAAAGTGTACAATGATGTACCTGTTTATCTCATACACTGCCCTCCTTCCCCAGTATCTTCACTACAGTAACATGGGGCACTTACTTTAAGTACATTATGCACTGGAATATCAGTGCTGGAGTTGTGGAATTTAAGTGCTCATGTACTAGATTATAAGTGCTCTAGTGGATTGGTGCAACACAGAAATCAAGTAGAGACAATAGTCCTTTCAGAAACATTTTACACCAATTTTCTGCATTTAATGTACTTAAAACTGCAGTTATAAAACACCAATAAAACACTACTTTATAGTACTGAAATGACATTCAGAAATACATGAAAAAGGAATGGAAATAGAAAACAGTGTGGACTAGATGAGTATGCAATAGCTAGCAGGACTGACACCAAAAAGGCAAGTGGGAGAGAGGAGCCAACTTTGAATACAGTGTTGTGATAAAAATATTGTAAAAACATTGTGATGTCAGTTTTATCCTTTTCTTCCTTTTCTATCAGCCATAAAAAGCTGGGGATAATATTTAAAGAGAATATTATCTATTATATTCAAGGAAAAAACCACAAGACAACATCCTCTGTTGTCTCGGCCCACTCGTGCGAGTCATAGACGTGCTATGACATCATGAGTATGGACAGATGGGTAATGCACGTGATTACCCCGCACATGCATCACCAATAATTGATTGGCCCAGTTACATGGCAAGCAGGCACATGAACCGCCGGGAGAATAAAAATAGAATATAGAGGAATGTTGTGATTATAGAAGATCGTATGAGGGTAATAATAACACAGGATTTAAATCAAGGAACACATCAAACATCTCCAATGAATCGGATCACATATGGAATAGGAGAAGAAGGAGCAGCTTTCACATTATTATGTCAAAGAAACAAACATTTTTCTTGATTATCTTTTTTGACTTGTCATCAAAAATTATACTTCCAATCCCCCCATTCACTATTTTCTTCCCCCTGACGACTGATTATTTTCTAGATTTTTTCTACTATCCAAAACAAAATCCAGCACTATTTGCTTCACAGATAGTACTATCTTTTCATCCCCTTAGTTACTAATTTTCCAGACCTCCATCTCTATTGTTAGCATTCCCAAAATCATCCATGCATGTTCTCGTATAAGTATCATAATATTCCTGTATGTTATCCTCCAGCCAGAATTATATCCCTCTTGATACACATAGAAAAGCTCAGGGCATTCAGACTTGCCTTTCGAAATTCCCTACCATTTTCTCTAACAATTTCTACAATCTACAAGCCAGCTACATTAGGTTATCTGTTTACTTCCTCAACTCATCATCGCACACCAAATCGTTTTCTTTTGTTCAGCTAACAATCCATCTTGATGCCGAAGGAACCCCTGAGCCGAATCTTCGGAACATCATCAAATACCATCACTAACCCCCACATTACATCACCTTTAATTAATCGCGTGTGCCACATCTAGCACTGCATTTACGAAGGGAATAAAAAAACCCTTGAGCTATTTTCTTTTATCAAAAATATACAAATATATAGATATTAAAATACAGGATCATGAAAGAGCAATAGCAGACACAAAGAAATGAGAGAATGAGCTGGTCAGAGACGTGAATGATGAAACTCTAGGTAGACATTTGAGGCAAGTTGAGAGCGGACACATGCAAGTGGGATTATGGTGGAAACCACAGGTAGGATGAGACCATGAGTGAGTGCCAATATTTAAGAGATCTGTGGATTGCATTGTCAGTTGCGAGTAAACAATGAGAGAAAAAAGTACTCTATGAAACAATATTTTGAATAAGATAGCTATAGTATCAGGGGTGGTCACCATGAGCCCTGGCAGACAGAATGGGCTATGTAGCAAAAATGAGTGATCTGTAGCAATGCATGAGCCAGGACACCTGGTGTTTGGATTTTCTTGCTCCACTTCCAGAGGCTGTGGAGGAAGATGCTACAGTTGGGGCAACCTGTTGTGGTTAAGATGAGTGAAAATATTGCAGGAGCATGCTGAACATACCTTTGCAGCCTTTGTTTTCTTAGCGGCCTACTGTTCATGAGTCAGCAGCAGGGCATACCACAAACAGCCTTGAAATGACCTTTTCCTTGCCCTTGGCAGGCTGGAAGCATGTAGCTTAGTATAGTGGTATCATTAGACAGTGAAATAGATGTACCATTGGGATTGATTTGAGGGTCTTATAGAATTTAGACTAGGCTATCTTTCAGACAAGGTACTAATAAGGATAAATAAAATCACCAGGCCAGGGCCTTTGTCATTGGTATCTTCAATGGGCCTCTTCCTCTTCATGCCAGTGCTGGGTTGTTCAACCCTTTTCTTTGAGGCAACTCAGGCCACAGGGGTAGCAGACTTCTGCTTCTTCTTGCCCTTGGATGTGCTGGAGGAGCCAAGTTATAGCATCTCCAGATTGTGAGAGACATCAGGCTCGTTATTCTCCAGACTCTGGAAGTTGGGACAAGGCCCCACTTTGGTCTTCTTGTTTGACAATTTGTCCTAAAATAGAATAAAGAGGATAAGGTTATATGTGACAATAGGACAATGCTAATATACCTTGGTGTCATGACTGCTGTTTTCCACATCACCAGTTCAGCAAATTACATCAATCTCCCCAGTGTCCTTCCATCACACTGATGTCAGCAAGGCCTCTGCAGTCGATCTCACTCCTATTCACTGGTCGCCAAACATGATCTTCACCATTGTGCCACAATACTTCACCCTCATTTCACATCATTCACATCCCCCTTGCAGCGTTCAGGGTCACCAAGTGCAAGCAGAAGTCTGGTCTAGCCAACGGGTTTCACTCACAGATCCCATCAGTTGCTGTGCCCCATGAAGGTGGTTTGACCCTTACTCCATGTCCTAACACATGCTACCAATCCACAGTGTTCTAGCCCCTCTCTATCTATTCCCCCCTGCATTGGCTTTTACTGTAAGTACTTCTATTCCACCTGTATAATTCTCTAGTTCAATTATCATACGTCTACCTCATTATTTGACCCCTTAATAGTAGAAAAAAACCTTAGTACAACAATCCACTGCCTCATTGGTAGTTGTGTCTATTGGTGAGCTTGAACCTTTGATCTTATTTGCTACACCCCCTCAGGGGCATCACCAAGACCGCTATTCACAACACTCTGCAGGAGTGTGCAGATCAGCAAAAGGAACACCTGAACTGGGGTGACCTTTCCTCAAGGATGTGCATGATTCATTGTGTACTACTCTTGGGTTATTCACTACAACTGTAGGCCCATGTTGGAATTACACTGACATTATATCCTTACTCTGAAACCCAATCTTGACACTTGGCAGGCAGCTGGGCAGCTGTAGCCTCTGGAGCCACCATAGATATCATTTTCTTGGATGTCAGTTCCATGTAGGAACTGTGCTAGGATCGTATGGATTTGGTATGGCTAGAGGTGTTTGTCTTAGGGCAAACAGTGGAGGCAGAAGGTTGTGCTGGGGGAGGAGCATGAGGAAGGACACTAGTGGTAGTGTTGGGCATGCTGGCCGTGTGTACTGTCTGGTGCAGGGCCACTTTTTGTGCTTGTTCAATTGTATTCTTAAGGTACTGTTAAATTAGTACATAAATGGGCCAGTCACCAGCAAACTTTCTAAGCATGGGAAAATTCTCATATACCTTGATACCATCACATATCAATGTATGAATAGAAGCATGTAATATACTAGAACAACAATGCACATACATTCATTTCAACCAATACTGTTTTGTGCTTTAGTTGCTTGCATATGGGGACAAGGTTTTTTCCACAGTGAGTGTAGACTGAACGCTGGGATACAATATGTTGTTTGTCCATAAAGATGTATGCAAAAGATCCTAGGCAAGAAGGCACATTACCAATATATCATTATATGTGTCAATGTCATCCTGATGGTTGGAACTGAGGCTGATCATCTCCCTTATGTTATAGTCACGTCCTCCAGTGCTGTCAGGTTTAGGCATTGGAGGGCTTGGCTCAGTGCTATTAGATATCTCCACCCATGTAAACTCACATTACAGGTCATGGCATTTCTTTTTCCTTGGTGCTCTTGTAATATGGGATTTGTTTATACGATGAAGATATATATAATTCAAGCTTCAAGTGAAGCTGAATTGAGTAGAGGTCTAATATAAGAGAGGATATTTAAGATAATCATAATATATGCAATTTATCTTAATAGCTACTTTATCAAAGAACTTCGAAATATTTGTGTGGGGTGAGTGTTATTACTACTAAAGATATCATACATGATTCAAAGTATTTAACTGGCGTGATGAATATTTCTCGGATCGCTTATGTAATACGATGGCAGGGATGGAGGCGCAGTAAGTAACAAACAAAAGGTTAATTATATGGGATGGGGGGTGTGATATTGGGAGTAGTGAATGTAAAGCATAAGGTGACACTGACATAGAAGAAATATATTTGTTACTTGTCCCACATGCAGCAACGGCAATGTAGAGATGTCTCAAGACAACACGCATCTATAATTGGATACGAGGCATCTATGTGACATATGTATGTGCGGGGTAGATCAATTGGCACTAGACTGGATATTTGATGTCATCGAAGGCACACTTGGTGCGTGATGGATCCACATGCTGGGATAGTGATGGATATAGTCTCATGGGCTCAGTCATGCGTATGTGTGGCCTCGGTAATGGATGTCGAATGGGATAGGGGTAGGAATCAATGGAGATCATGGTAAGGCCATCTACAGATAATATCCCAGTGATAGAATGCCCAGATCCATCAGCATTATCATTAGTGTATGATTCATTTATATCTTTTTATTTAATTTACTGTATATTCATAATGGGTGCTGTGTCAATGTCATCACCACTGCTATTGCTAGTAGTGGTGACATCAATCTCGCCACTGTCTGAGGTGGCTTTGGCATTGCCCAGGGCAACATATTCTTCCTCATCCTCAGACCCAGAACCAGATGCGCTGTCACTTGCGTTGTTTTCATATTGGTCACTCAACAGGCCATCACTGTGAGTAGATTCCTCAGACTCTGTCCCTATGGTCTCATTGTTACCATTGGCCATGTTGGTACATATGTCCGATGCATATTCAGATGGGGGTGGAGTAAGTTTATCCTCAGAAGCAAAGCGAGTGTCCTCAGGTTTTTTTGACTTATGTGTGGTGCCATAGCAATGTGAACTGCTGGCAGCCTTGGTTCTAGAAGCATCAGCCAATGCTGTGTCATAGTTGAGTATATGCATGGTAACAGTTGATGAAAGTGTGACTTACATTGAGGGAGAGACTGAAATACACTGTTTGGATCAAGGCCCTGTGCAATCATCGACTTGAATAGCTCTTTGATATGTATAATTAAGGCTATTGAGCAGGAAGGATGAGGCATCAAGTGGCAACTTACTCTGCATTTGCTTAGTTGCATGCATCATTATCTAAGGTATGACATGTTGGCCAAGTTCAAGGTTAATGATCATAGTTTTTGAGGGTGGTTTATGGTTTGTGGTGGTGGGAGGAAGAAATTGCAATTTGTCAAGTGTCAGACAATGAATTGACTTAACAATTTTTGCTGTTGTGAGCACATACCATAATGCCCAACCGACACCCTTGCCTATGTATCCCTTCTTGCATGAAATCTCTAGGTGCACAGAGCTGTCAACGACATTGAGAGCTGCTAAAAAAAGCATGAGCACCACCATCATCTGATTTGGGAGATGGACCCAATGACAGGCACAATGAGCCAACCCTAGATCAAGATCAAGATCAGTTTGTATACAATGCTAATGTGGCTGATGTCACTATGCAAGATCCAATACACAGCCTGGAGAATGTGCCATCAGATGTATCATCTGATTCCTTGAGCCTAGTAGATGAAGGACTAGAGGATGAGGCTGAGGTTGAGGAGGTTGAGGATGAGGAACAAGATGAAATCACTGATAAAGACCTGGTTTGTGTGCTCCAGGAATGCTATGGCGAAGAGTGGAGAGCACAATTGCATGCCCTCCATCAGTTCTTTCAGTTTGTATGAATATAGATATGTAACAAGCCCATAGGTCACAATGAACTAACTGATGATGACATGGACAACATATGTGCCTGTGCATGTCCGGCTCTGGGCTCCCTCAGTCTACATATAATAACATACGCCACTTCTTTTGATACAAGCTCAACCTGGACACCAAATACCTAATGTACCAGCACATTGAGTTTCTTTCTGGAATCAAGCCTGAATTCTATAATATATGTGACAAATCTTGCCTTCTATATGTGGACTCATACTGTTATGATCCAGTTCCTTGTGGATCTCCGGCAACCATATTCGGCAACTAACCCCGTTCCAAGCCCATACCCCGAGCCCGACCTTATCTGAGCCCTTCCTGAACTAGTCCGAGCCCAAGCCCAAACCCCGTTTCCTACCCTTCCCCGAGCTTCAGTCCGATCCCTTAGTTAGTTCAGGTTCGACCCTGTTCCTGGTTACTCGTATGTAAGTCTCGCTATGTATTTACTCTGCTCTTCAGTCAGAAATCGAACTAGATACCCTTCAAATCATTTACTAGTGTCTCGCTCCATTGTCTCTTAGTCCCTTCGCTCCTCTTGTCCTAACTTGCTCTGAAATCAAGGGCGCATGTGATAGTGGATGGCACAGCACATACGCTGAAGCCGAGCCCTCACTAGTACCCCTCGGTCAAGCTCAGTCCAAACTTGCCTGAGGTCCCACACAAAGACCTGGTCTTCACACATACCAAGATCACATGCATTGCTCAATCTGCGGCAACCCTTGCTACTATGCCAATGGCAAACCAATTGCATGGCTCACCTATCTGCCAATTATCCCTTGGCTGCAGGGGTGGTATGAAAGCTACTCCATGATTGATTGGCTCAGGTATAGAAGTCAACACATTCATATGCAAGGAGAATACCATGACATCTTTGATGGATATCATTACCACAATCTCCTGGATATGCATGTTGAAGTGCAAGGAGAAATGCTCAACCACAAATAGTTCTCAGATCCTTGTGATATTGCCCTCGGAGGATCAACTGATGGTTTTCAGGTAATTGTCAAGTATATACAAAATGAATTATACTGACACAACCATAGGTGTTTGCTATTAGACCAGCACTATGGAAAAAGAAAGTAATTGAGCATGGCCTATATTATTAACGAATTACAACATCACATGTGAAGTTCAGAGCCGACTTGATAATCTGGTCCCTGTCACTGTTATCCCTGGTCCCAATGGCCCCAAGTGCCTGGACTCATTCTTTGTGCCCCTTATCAAGGAACTCCATCAACTTGCTCGTGGTATATGCATGTATGATGCTGTAACCGATGACACATTCAATTTACATGCATACCTCATTTTATTTTCAGTCAATCTCCCAGCTATGTCCAAGCTACTATGCTTGAGGGGCCATACTGCCTATTGCCCATGCCGATTCTGTCTGATTCATGGGGAACGTGATGAAATCCAAAGGCCAGGAACGAAAGCTAGTTCTACTTACTATCCCACATTACAGGCACCCAGGTGACCAGGACAGCCCAGGGATGATGGGTGGGACCCAAACAAACTACACTGGAGGCATGGGAAAATTTCTGAAGTCAGGAAACAGATTGGAAAATTCTCAGGAAATTCCACATTTCTTGAGAGTTTTCTAAGATGGGAAATTTAGAGTAAATTCAATGTTTCACAAGAGTTTCCAATGTTAAGGAAATTGTATAAAAATTGTAAAAATATGACCTGGGAAATTGTCAGGAAATTGCCTCCAGAAACTGTCAGTTTCACTATGATTTCCTGTCTAAAGAAAGCATTAGTAAATTCTAAATTTCTGCACAGTTTTCTGGTACAGTAAAATATTAGAAAATTATAAAATTCTTGCCATGAAATCTTGCAGAGATTTTGGATATCTCTAAGATTTCCTGAGACTGGAAATTATATTAAATATTCAGTTTCTAGGAGTAGGAAATTCACAATCTCAAAGATTTCCTGAGTATTTCCTGGTTTGGGAAACTGTCAAAAAATCACAAATAGTGGCTTGGACAGTTTCCCAAACCAGGAAATCTTTGAGAGATTGTGAATTTCCTACTCCTAGAAACTGAATATTTAATATAATTTCCAGTCTCAGGAAATCTTAGAGAAATCCAAAATCTCTGCAAGATTTCATGGCAAGAATTTTATAAATTTTCTAATATATTACTGTACCAGAAAACTGTGCAGAAATTTAGAATTTACTAATGCTTTCTTTAGACAGGAAATC
>QFFB01003634.1:0-14440 GCA_003316465.1 Ramaria cf. rubripermanens | reverse complement strand
CTAGCCAGTTCATCGACTGTACCAATGTTTTCGTTATTGAGTACTCCTATATTCCAGTTCTTGGGAGGACATTGCGCGACCGACATGGCATTCAAGATCATCTGCAGCGCCTCAATCTGGCAAGTGGTCCTGGTGCATCAGTACTAGCCTATCACATATTAGGTAAAGCCCTCAATGTCCCCGCGGGGGATGCGTACCTTTATGACGACGCAGATCTTCTTTGGCAAGCGCCCACATTGCATGAAGCTGTCTGGAAAACTATATGCAGCTGTATAACATAAAATAATATATATTTTTATTTCCAAAAGTGGCCTGAACAAATCCTAGTGGTGGTTGTGGGGCATGTGATAGAACCACATATATACCCACACCAAACCCTTAATGATCCCCCTTGTTCCTGAAGAATGAATTAGCCGAATTTCACAAAGTGTATCAAAGAGGTAATGCACCCACCATTACAAGCTCCAATGAATGAACAGTGTCAGCCAGAATGTCAAGAGGCTCAATCCATACCCAAGGCCACCAAGGAAAGCATACAACCAGAGTCCAAGCAAGACCTGATAAAGGTTTGAGGGATAACAATGTGTGTGAAAACAATAATGAGGAAGCAGACTAGGAGATTATGAAGTGGAAGGGACTCACTGTTGAGTACAAATTCTACAAAACAGAAATTCTAGAAAGTTCTTTGAATGGGCAGTGTAAACCTAACAAGACCCTAATGTTAAGTTCATGGACATTACCTAGAACTTCAGAGGTCGGAGACTTGGAGGTCGGACTTTGAAGCAATACAAGGGGGGTAGGGACTTGGCTTCAACTTATGGGTTGTGCCACCTACTATTGTTCAGTCCCTAATTTTGGAGATTGGAGTACTGGAGGTTGTCCAGAGGTTCAGACTTGGAGGTATCACTAATAGTATCTAAATACAGAGATAGTGATGTGAGAAGGACTGGAGGTTGGTAATGAGGAATTAAGTTGAAATTCAAACCAAAGAACAGATACAAGATTGGAGGACTATTAATACCTCATATCCTAATTGTATCCTAAGAACATGTAACAAGAAAGACATAAGCATAGAACAGGAAGGATCTAAGAGTTGTATAATAAGCGGAGTTCAGAATTGGATTGGAGGCTCAGATCAAGCAAGGTACAAGTATTCTACTTTGGGTTGTGAATGAGGATTATACTTTAAGAGGCATACAATAAGAACTAAAACAAAATATAATAGTTACTTCAGAGTTCAGAAATACAAAGGTTCAGAGCCTTGGTGTTAGATCTCAGGGATCTAACACCTAACATGAATGGGCATCATTGATTTGTAGCATTAGCATGTGATAATCTGGCATTCCTGCATTGCTGGTAGATCTCAGAATGCACTCTCTGTTCAAACTGCATGTAATATTCCTGAGTTAGTTTCATAATATGATGTTCCCTGGGGTTTCTGCTATGCACACTATACATATACACATAACCAAGCATTTCCACAACTTACTCTATATGAGAGCTCAGCATGTCACACCTCCTCACCAGTTTGACACAGATCACTCACTGCTTGTATAGTTGTATCCAATGGCATTATAATGTGAGTAAATATTAATACTACAATGTTGTTGTGGCCTGATAAGTGAGGGTTGACAGTGGCATTATGATGGTGGTGGGATACAAGAATGCTTGGTGGTTGTAGGAGTCTGAAATCTCAATAAGATCTCACATACTATAACTGAGTTTGACATGAGATATATGACTCTAGACAGGTCCTCACAATGGTAATAATATATACATAATGTAAAGATTATAACAGTATGGGTGAATACTAATGTCAAATATGATAATAGTAGAGTGAGAATATGCCTGTGTTGCAAGGCAATGAATGGTGTATACTTGGGATAGGTTAACTTGAATGCAAGTGGCTTGGCTGGTAAGACTTGAAGGAGGATGTGATTCTCACTATTTACACTAAGCATGACAGGCTAGTTAAGTACCATGTACACATACATGTGAAAATATGAAAAGGAGGGTTGGGCATGAATTATAGTAAAATTCATGGTGTCTCTACATCATGGTGTGTGGTAAGCGGCCCCCGAGTGGTGAGCCTACTTCTTAGTGCTGATGGGCATGGCAATTCAGTCATATGGATGGAACATGGGACTTGGAATGGTGCTGAGTGTCATGACTGCTGTTTTGCACACCCCGAGTTCAGTGAATTCCATCAATCTCTTTGGTGTCCTTCCATCACGCTGATAGTAACAAGGCCTCAGTCGGTCTCACTCCTATTTGCTGGTCACTGAACATGATCTTCACCAGTGTACCACAATACTTCACCCTCGTTTCACATCATTTGCAGTCCCCTTGTGGCATGCAGGGTCACCAAGGATGAGTAGCAGCCCAGTCTAACCGACAAGTTTCACTTCTATACCCCATCCATCCCCATGCCCCATAAAGGTTGTTTGACCCTGACTCCACATTATAATCCATGCTCTAACTCCATGGTGTTCTCACCCCTCTCAATCTGTCCCCCCCTGCATTTGCTCTTTACTATAAGTACTTCAATTCCACATGTATAATTCCCTAGTTCGATTATTGTACGTCTACCTCATTATTTGACCTCTTATTAGTAGAAAAAACCTTAAGTGCAATGACTTACTCCCTTATTGATAGTTATGCCTAACAGTGAGCTTGAACCTTTGATCTTACTTGTGACGCCCCCTTTGGGGGCATCACCAAGACCGCTATTTGCAGCACTTCTGTTAAGTTCACAGACATTACCCGGAACTTCGGAGGTCGGAGACTTCAAAAGTGTACGAGGGGGGTAGGGACTTGGCTTCAACTTATGGGTTGCACCACCTACTATCGTTTGGTCCCTAATTTCGGGGGTTGGAGTATTGGAGGTAGTCCGGAGGTTTGGACTCAGAGTTACTACTCATAGTATCTAACTATGGATGTAGTGATGCAAGGGGACTGGAGGTTTGTAACGCGGAATTAAGTCGATATTCAAACTAAAGAGCTGGATACAAGTTTGGAGGACTATTAATACCTTATAAACTAATTGTATCCTTAGAATGTATAACAAGAAGGATATAAGGGGCGTATAACAAGCGGAGTTTGGAATAGGATCGGAGGGTCGGATCGAGGGAGGTACAAGTATTCTACTTTGGGTCATGAATGAGAATTATACTTTAAGAGGTAAACAACAAGAACTAAAATGGAACATAATAACTACTTTGGAGTTTGGGGGTCCGAAGGTTCGGAGATTCGGTGTTAGATCTCAGGGATCTAACAACTTCACAGGAGTGTTCAGATCAGTGAAAGGAACACCCAAACTGGGGTGACCTTTCCTAGAGGACATGCATGATTCATCGTGTACTACTCTTGGGTTATTTGCTGTGACTGTAGGCCCATGTTGGAATTACACTAATGTTCTACCCTTGCCCTAAATTCCAATCTTGACACTGAGCTCACTTGGGGTTGTATAGGGGGTGCAGTGACATGTGACTGCATGTCCTTGGTGTTGTTGTCTTGACTCAATCAGGTGTTGCATCTCACAATTGTCCCTTGTCTCATGTGTGATGTATGTGGATTGGACCATGGGTTAACCCTGGGGAATTCAGCATGTTCAGAGGGGAACTTGGTGTGTGCATTGGATGAAGAAAGTGGGGATGTATCATGATTGTGAAAGGTATGGGAAAGGGGATAATAGCGAAAGGTATGGAATAGTAATGGTAATAATAGTCCATTCAATGAAGCTATGTGTCCATGTGTGTGAGTTAAGATTGTGGCAAGTAGAATGGGATATGTGAAGAAGGGGATTCAGGGCTTGATACATTGATGAATGAGAAGAGATAAGGGAAGAGATAAGAGAGGATATAGTATTTACAATACATAATGAATCACAATCTCATTTTATCTGCTAGATCAAAGAGACCAATCATCCTGTGAACCATATCCCTGCCTCAGGATGTAACATGTCATCACAGTACTCTTGTGTAAGTTTCCTCACTGTTAATGCCTTGATTACATCTGAGGGGTGGCATTGAAGCATTGGATTTGTCAATTGATCTGGTGAAACTTAAGATGTGTCATCATCATCAGACAACACAATATCTTCACCAGAATAGGCACCAAGGGATATATAGACTACAGGCTAACACTGATATACTGTATGACAGTGCTATGAAAGATGAAATTTTGCTAAGTCAAAGCTGGGGAATATGTAGCTATGCACAGTTATAAAGAGACTAACTGAACAGACCTAACTGGAGGATACAATGACTTGGACTATATGCACCAGGTGCTTCACTGGATCTTGCTGGCTGTGAATAGGCATCTTCGGAGGTTCATTGAGGTCCTGTATTTAGGGGCTGTGTACAGGACACATAAATGTATGTACACACAGATAACTGGATGGTACATTAAGTGCTACTTAATGAAATCTGCAGGAAGGTCTGTCAATGTCATGTCTTCAGAGCTTGGCAGACCTAGGAAAACTCCAGAGATAGGGGGTTCTAAATGCAGTGAATGGTAGACCTGTTATGAGAATGTTTACACTAATTATATGTATGTTATAATAGAAAGCAACTGTAACTCCAAAAGACACCTGGGGATTAGGAAACAATGATGAACACCACTATCAGATGATGGTACTGAGTAGCCCCATTGATTAGTATCAACATGTACTCTGAACTGCAAATATTATGCCACCATGAATGAACTGTTGAAGCTACAGTATTGGGGAAATTTTTGCCAGAATGTACTCAACAAGAGCTTGCTAACAAGTCTACACTTTAGTTTTTTTGGCTGTGTATGGGAGGAGTAGCTTAGTCTTGAGACTCATGTGTTATGTGTGTAGACAGGTGGCAATTAGTTGGAGATGAAATCATATATGTGGGAGACATTATTATACTATGCATGTAGAATATTGAGATAGAAATATAGTACATCTGAGCCACACAGGTCACTTGTTTTGTCCTTCAGTTGCAGGGAAGTAATGTTGTTAAGGTAAGTACTACATAGTAGTACTTTAGAGTTATGGCAGTGTGTTTGCATAAAAATGCAGCACACACACTGTAAGGGAACCTCTGTGAAGCTTGTGAACTCCTTGCAAAATCCTTGCAAAGCCTTCGCACCTTACATTCCACTCCCTGCAAACATTCCCACACCCTGTGAAGTCCTGTGGAGTGCGTGCGAAGTATTTGCAGCCTTGCTGAAGTGGATGTGAGGGGAACTCTTGCGAAGTCCTGCAGGTTCCTGCAAAGTCTTGCAAAGTCTTGCAAAGTCCTTGCAAAGTGCATGCACCTTATGTTCCACTCCATGTGAACATTCCCACACCTTGTGAAGTCCTGTGAAGTGTATGTGAAGTGTACATAGTCCCTTCTGAAGTCTATCCCACCTAGTGCTACTTTGGCATTAGGCCTCTCATTCTAGAGCTGTGTAGATTAGTCTCTTGGTGGCTTCCGAACACCTCCTTGGCCTTGTCTGTAGTTTAGCACCCCTGTTGCTTATGTGATTCAGGCTTCAGAGGTACAGGGTTGTGATGCCTGAGGTATATAGCTGTTAGCTAGTGGGCAAAGGCAATCCTTAGAGTTTTCTCTTAGAATTCCCCCTTTGTCAGGTATGCCCTTGCATTGTATGTAGTTGTATATGACTTAGAATTTCCCCTTCACCAGTGTACCACTTGAGTGTAGAGTGTCTGCTTAGGTTTCCCTCAAACACACCCTAATGGTTCCACATGTGCCATTCCACTGCAGCACACCCACATGCAGTGATGCTTGTGAGCAGAGTTTGAGACCTGTCATGTGACCATGCTCTCTTCATAAACAATGATTTACTAGCCTCAGAACACATAAATAGAGAATTTTTTCACTAATATAATGGATGAAATCTCTTTAAATTATTATATAAAATTTATAAGGCCTTACATCAGAGTCTAATTACCCTAGATTTTAGCTTTTGAGTTGCTGATTGCATGCAACTCTGAAGGGTGGGTAACACATTCCTTGGGTGAGCTCTGAAGGTCATGTGATGTGTCTATGAGCACCCATGCTTTCTCACTATCTCCCAGGCTAAGTTACAGGTGAACTCTGGAGGTCATGTGGCACACTAAAGATGCACTAACAGGAATAATACCTATTAGCCTGCACACAACAGTCCTTCTACCTGAATGGTCTATAATGCAGTCATTCATGGGCAAAGAGACTACAGCTGTGGGTTGACTGGTACTGAGAACAAGTTGTACAACCTGTTCTTCTGGGATATAACACAGGTGACTTCTTGTGATGATAACCTGGCTTCGTGTGATGTATGATGTAGAACTTGTGATGTGTGACTTGTGATGTATGCGTGGCTATGTCCTGTAACAAAGCTTTGACTTGTGCCCTAAACTTGGGACTTGACTTGGACTTGGACGTAGACTTAAGAGAGACTTGACTTGAGCACTGAACTTGACTTGTTATTGTACTGAGAGACCAAGCCCTTTATATACACATCCCCAAGCTACAATGATGTCATGCACTGTGATGGATTCAGTCATATGATGAGCAAGCAGGTCTGAGTCAGAATGAGTAATGGTGAGAATACAAAACACAAAAGGGGAAACAAGGGAGAAATTACAATAGCAAAAGTAAGCAAGAATGTGTCAGATAGGGGTAAAGTGTGGTGAATGAGTAATAAAAGATCCAAAAATAGAACAAGTATGAGTCATGGTGAGAAAAGACTAACTAAAATAGAAATGAGGTGAGTCATTCTGAAACAAAGTGAGTCATAACAAGAACACTATAAATATCTACTAATCATAGTTGTACAAATGGTCCACTTTCTCTGAGATGAGTCATGGCATTAGTCGGCACAATTGAGTCATAAGAGTGAGGGTGACAAATCAAGAACAGAAATAACTCCTGAGCTTCTCCTTGATCCACTCGCATGATAGAACATGAGGGGAGATAGTTGTATATGGTCTCAAGTAGCTCTATGATGAAGGTTGAGTTGGATTGACATGAGAGGGTTGGTTGGGTATGGAGCCCAGAATTCTGCCTCGTATTCTTCCCTTCCTTCATTGTGAACAACCTTGCCTGTGTATCCAAGGAATGTGAAGGGCTGCACATCATCTTGGAAAAACACAGAATCTCCAATGGCATACAATTTTGGAATATAGGAATGTGACTTCTTTGTTGAGAGCTGTGCTGCTTTAGGTGACTAGGGGTAAAGCATATGATGAAGCTCGGCGTGTCTTTGTATATCTTCCAAATCAAGTGGCCATCGTGATAATGAGGGTGATGCTGGGGACTCAAAGGTCTGAAGGGGAATAGAGTTCAAAGCTATGTTATTGATGGCCAGCATGGGGATAACAATGAACTGATAATTGATGGGTATGGCTGTGTCGTCTGGCTAGGCTGAACTGAGATGATGGAATAAGCTGAGATGAAATAGACACGTGTGAAGCTTAGAGTTTTTAAAGACTCCTTGGAGTTTGAAGCTTTTAGATACATGTCATTCGATTTTCCTTCAGTGCGCACTAGGACATGCAGTCAGGGTCAAACCACCTTCATGGGGCACGGTGACAGATGGGGTGTGTGAGTGAAACCCATCAGTTGGACTGGACTGCTGCTAATGCTTGGTGACCCTGCATGCTGCAAGGGGACTGTGAATGATGCAAAATGAGGGTGAAGTATTGTGGTACAATGGCAAAGATCATGTTCGATGACCAGCAAATAGAAGTGAGATCGACTGTGTAGGCCTTGCTGATGTCAGCATGATGGAAGGCCACTGGGGAGATCGACGTAATTCACTGAACTTGGGATGTAGAAAACAGCAGTCATGACACAAACCCTCAGAGTTGGTAGTCCATTTTGGGTCTGAGGTTGACCCAAGGTACAACTTGGCTACTGCATCTGAAGCAAGGGTTGCAAGGATGTCAGTTTGGATCTTCTCAGTATCAAGTAAGGTGGCTGCTTGCAAAACAATAGGGGCTAGATTAGTAGCTTGAAGGGATGGAGCCAGCTAGTGTTGAGTAAACACTGGCAATAAGTTTTGAGGGTTAATGGTGGCATAGTTACTATTCCCCTCTTTAAGGTAGACATCCCAACATCTAGTGAGTGAGTGAGGCTTGGTACTGAGATGACCAGGTCTAAAATGGATTGCGAGGTTGAACTGAGCAAGGTATTTGGACCAGCAAGCTTGTCGGCATGTTAACAGCTTTGTAGTCAAAAAGTATTCAAGGTTCTTGTGGTCAGTAATAATGTCGACAGGGTTGGCTGAGCCTTCCAAGTAGTGTTGCCACCTCTGGAAAGCTTCACATATGGCTGGGAGTTCCTTATCATGAATGTCATAGTTAAGCTTGGTCGAAGTGAAGGTTCGGGAATGGAAGGTGATTGGGTGAACCTTGCCTTCTGAGGTTCAGAGCAAGAGTATCACAGTGAGAGCATAATCAGAGGTATCTGTCTCTACTATCAAAGGTTGATCAGGAATCCAGTGGGTCAATATAGGAGCAGTAGTGAAAGCCTTCCTTAACATCTCAAAGGAACATTGGCAGTCCTCGCCAAAGTTCCAAGGAGTACCCTTGTGGGTCAGTCTTGTGAGGGGTACAGTAATGGTGGAGTAGTTGTGAATGAAACACTGGTAGAAGTTGGCAAAGCCGAGTAATGACTGGATGTCACAGACCTTCTGAGGTTCAGGCCAATCTTGGATAACTTTAACCTTGGCTTCATCCATAGTGAGACCCTTGGGTGAGAGGATGTAGCCAAGGAATTCAACCCTAGTTTGGTGGAACTTGCACTTGTCCTCTTGGGTGAATACACCATGTTTCCAAAGTCACTGAAGTACTTCCTTGATGTGAAGCTCATGCAAGGATGGGTCATTGGAGTAGATGAGTATGTCATCCAAATAGACCACCACACATACATCAAGCATGTTGGTGAAGCTGTCATTAATGAACCTCTGAAAGGCAGCGGGTCCATTAGTGAGGCCAAAGGGCATAACTAACCATTCAAAGGACCCATAACAAGTCCTGAAGGCTGTTTTCCATTCATCTCCTTCTGCAACTCAGATGAGGTGGTGTGCATGCCTGAGGTCAATTTTGGTGTATATGTGAGCTTGCTTGGGAGCATCTAGTAAGTCAGAAATGAGTGGTAACAGATAGTGATCTTTCTTAGAGATCTTGTTAAGACCTCAGAAGTCAATGCATAACTGTAATGACCTATCCTTTTTCTTGATGAACAACACAGGAGCTCCATGTAGAGACTGAGTAGGTCAGATAAACCCCATGTTCAAATGCTCATCAATAAACTTGCGGAGTGCTTTAAGCTCAGAAGCCAAAAGCAAGTAAATAGGGCTGATCAAAGGAGCAGTCCCTTCTTCAAGATGAATCTTGAGATCATAGGGATGGTGTGGTGCTAGTGTATCAGCTCAGGCTTTGCTGAACACATCTGCAAACTCATGGTAAGCTTTGGGAACATATTGTTGTATACCTTCCGATAGCTTGGGATTATCGTATACCTTCCAATAGTTTGGGATTGTTGTATACCTTCCAATAGTTTGGGATTGTCATATACCTTCCAATAGCTTGGGATTGTCATATACCTTCCAATAGCTTGGGATTGTCAGATACCTTCTGATAGCTTGGGATTGTTGTATACCTTCTGATAGCTTGGGATTGTCCTGTGCCAAGGTTGAAGCCCAGGCAAGGAGTTTGGGTGACACAAGGTCAAGTTGGAACACCTCTGATCCTTCCAGCTGGCTGGCGCATAAGAATGCAGGGGCATTGACTAGGGAAATGAGAGGTGCTACTAGCTTTGGAGGTGGCAGAGGAGGTTTGGAGGCTGGAGGTGAGGTGGTTGTCCAAAGTGTGGTGGAGCAAGCTGAAGTCACTGAGGTCACTGGAACCAAAGTTGGTTTGGAGGTCTTGAAGGTAATACTGCCCAATGCCCAGTCAATCAATGGATTGTAACAGGCAAGCCAGTTGTGGCCAAGTACCACCAAGCAACTCAAGTCGAGCAAGGTTATATAGAAAGTAACCAAGTGTCCTTTGCTGGTTGGAAAATGGATGGGGAAGTCTAAAGCTCAGGTAATAGTAGTATTAGTGCTACCATCGAATAGTTTTAACAGAAGGGGGGTAATGGGATAAGTAGTCAAGGCATATCTCTTTACAAACTTGGATTCAATAAAACAATCAGAGGAACCACAATCAATTAATGCTATGAAAGAGACCATGGAGATTAGGGGCAAAGTCAAATCTACATAAAGAGAGTCTTTGGATAAGGAATCAGAAACAGCACTGAGCCTAAGTACATGGCCAAGGTTACCACAATCCTCAGGTCGTGTGGGTCTGAGGTTGCTGATTATTTTTTTGGCTCCAAGGTCAAAGCTGAGTCAGCCTTCATATCCAAAGTCTTGTTGGACCTGCCTTTAGTTCCAGATGAACCACTACCTTCATTTGGTTTCTTGTTTGCTTTCAGGCAGTCCTTGGCTATGTGGCCCTTGATGCCGCAAAGCAAGCAAAGTCCTTGGTTGATCCAACATTGTTGTTCATTGGGGAGGAGTTTGCCATCCTTACCGAGCTTGTTGGTAAGGTTGGGCGTCATTCGCGCATTCACTGTATTATTACTGTTGTTCATTGAACCTTTACCTGAGTTAGTCTTGTTATGGTTCTTTGGGTTAGTGGAACCACTAGACTGATTGGAGTTGTTGTTTGACTGGTTGGAAGGTCAGTTAGTGTTTTGGTTACTGCGGGCAGCAATAGTATCATATTCCTTCCTTTCCCAGTAACAGCTGTCACGCTCAAGGGCAAAGCCTCAAAGCTTGGCCAAGCTCGTGAATCTCAGGAAGTGGAGTAAGTTGTCCTTGATTCATTAGGTGAGGCCCTTGTAAGCAAAGTGTCAGAGTGCCACATTGTTCCACTGAGTCCAGGTCAAAGCTCAGGAAAACTCAATAAAATAACATGCAACTTTGTGATGCTCCTTCATGACAATTTTTTCAAGGTCAATCTCAGCCTGAGCAGCATTGTTAAACAGACCAAAGTTTAGTTTGAGTTTGTCCTTGAAGCTGTCCCAATCCCAGAGCCATATAGGCTCAGGAAAAAGTTTGCTGAGGATTGCGGGTTCAAAGTATTGTAAAGCCGAGCCGGTAAGGTAAGAGATGGCATTCTGAATTTTAGAGGCTCCCATCAGAAAGGCATTCAGGTGATCTCTAAAACTAAGCAAGCATTGCAAGAAAAAGGTACAAAGCTTAGCCTGATCAGTGCCATTGTAAGTATTGGGCTCTTTGACCTTAGCTTTGGTTTCCATAGGGCAAGGTTTAGCAAGGGTCATAAGAAGTTGACATATGAGGTCACTACCATCGTTGTCTGGGTCAGCTTGATCCCCATTGGCCCCATTCAATGGTGGGCCACTGCCATCAGGGTCACTGGGATCCCTGGGATTGCTGGGGCTGCCTTCAGGAACCTTGGCCAAAGAACCCTTACCTAGGAGGTTGTGGTCTTGGGGGTCATCTTCCCTACCTTTGCCTTTGTTGGCTGCGGCATCAGCAGGTTTGATGGATGTGGAAGGAAAGTTTGGAGGGCTTTCAGGATGCTCAGAAAGATAGAGTTGTTCCAAGATACGTTGAAGCGTAATACTTCTAGCATGGGTTATGGACATAGTAGTTAGTGCAATGTGGAAGCATGAGTCAGAAATACTGTTAAGACCAAGTTCTACATGTGGGACCTCAGAGCAAGCTTGGAGCAAGCTGGACCAAGGTTGATCAGTAAGGGCTCAGCTTCAGCTTATGTGCTGCACCATCCACTAGTGCATGTGCCCTCAATTTCGGAGCAAGGTCAGACAAGAGGAGCAGAAGGACTAAGAGAGAATGGAGTGGGAAACTAGTAGAGGATTCGAAAGGGTATCTAATTGATTTCTGACTGAAGAGCGAGGTACATACAGAGTGAGACTTATATACAGATAACAGAGAAACAGGGTCAGACAAAACTAACTAAGGGGATCATAATGAAGCTTGGGGACGGATAAGAACAGGGTTAGGGGAAGGGGAATAAGAGGAATGAGGGTTGGGCTCAGGCTTGGACTACTTCAGGAAGGGCTCGGATAAGGTCGGGCTTGGGGTATGGGCTCGGTGTAAGGGGAACCTCTGCAAAGCTTGCAAAATCCTTGCAAAGCCTTCACACCTTACATTCCACTCCCTGCGAACATTCCCACACCCTGTGAAGTCCTGTGAAGTGCATGTGAAGTATTTGCAGCCTTGCCAAAGTGGATGTGAGGGGAACTCCTGCAAAGTCCTGCAGGTTCCTGTGAAGTCCTTGCAAAGCACATGCATCTTATGTTCCACTCCATGTGAACATTCCCATGCCTTGTGAAGCCCTGTGAAGTGTGTGCAAAGAGTACACAGCCCCTTCTGAAGTCTACCCCACCCAGTGCCACTTCGGCATTGGGCCTCTCATTCCAGAGCTGTGCAGATCGGTCCCTGGACAGCTTCTGAACACCTCCTTGGCCCTGTCTGTAGTTCAGCACCCCTGCTGCTTATGTGATTCAGGCTTTGGAGGTACAGGGTTGTGATGCCTGAGGTATATAGCTGTTAGCTAGTGGGCAAAGGCAATCCTTAGAGTTTTCTCTTAGGATTCCCCCTTTGCCAGGTATGCCCTTGCATTGTATGTAGTTGTATATGACTTAGGATTCCCCCTTCACCAGTGCGCTGCTTGAGTGTAGAGCATCTGCCTAGGTTGCCCTCACACTCAGGACTAGGTTAGTTGCCAGATATGGTCACTGGAGATCTGCAGGTAACTGGATCATAACACCAGCCCAAGTCCAACTCCAACCTGTCAAAGGAGAAGGACAAGCCAATGGGGCAGGCAGCCTAGCAGCCTAAGAAACCTGACCTTACAGATAAGCTTGGGAAGGATGGCAAGCTTACCCTACAGGAACAACAGTGTTACATGGACAACAACCTCTGCCTGCTTTGCAGCAAGGGAGGTCACATTGTGCATGACTGCCCATTGTCCACAAGAGGATGAGCCACTAAGGCTTCCAATGGGAGGGCCTCTGAAGGTAAAGCCAAAAGTTCAGCCCAGGCCTCTGAGGTGAAAAAATTGTCAGCAATCCTTTAACCTCCATGCATTCTGAGGGCTGCATTGACTTGGGTTGCATGCAAAGGGAGGTAAGACTCAATGCTTCCACTTTTTCAAATTCTATGTCTCTTGTAGTTTATATTCTGACCTTATTGTTGTAAAGTCCAGAGCACATAGTATTTTTCTTATAATTTCTACTATTTTCCTCATCACTCTAGCTAGTGTTCTTCCTCATGTCACACTCTTGTGACTCATCACCGGTAATATTGCCAGCTATTCTCCTACCAGTATTCCCTAGCATTCTGCCAGTATTCCACCCCTATTCCTTTTATGTATAAGTAGTTATTTCTATGATCACAATAAAGCATCAGTAAAAAGCCTGTTCACTCCCTAGAAGGAGTCCAGTTGTTTAGTAAGGAGTTAACAGTGTCTTCCTTGCTAATGTCTTGTTTCTAGCATGTAGCGCAACATTCTCTGTCTCCTTTTTGTTAAGTTCATGGACGTTACCCGGAACTTCGGAGGTCGGAGACTCGGAGGTCGGACTTCGAAGGTATGCGAGGGGGGTAGGGACTTGGCTTAAACTTATGGGTTGCGCCACCCACTATTGTTTGATCCCTAATTTTGGAGATCGGAGGTTCAGAGTTTCGGAGGTTGACTAGAGGCCCGGATTCGGAGGTATCAAATAATAGCATCTAACTATATAGAGGGGTGCAAGAAGACTGGAGGTGGTAACGAGGAAATAAGTTGATATTCGAACTAAAGAACTGGATACAGGTTTGGAGGACTATTAATACCTCGTAAGCTAATTGTATCCTAAGAACGTATAACAAGAAAGATATAAGAGGCGTATAACAAGTGGAGTTCGGAATAGGGTCGGAGGTTCTGATTGAGAGAGGCACAAGTATCCTACTTGGGTCGTGAATGAAATTATACTTTAAGAGGCAAACAACAAGAACTTAAATGGAACATAATAGTTACTTCAGAGTTCGGAGGTCCGAAGACTCGGAGCTTTGGTGTTAGATCTCAGGGATCTAACAGTATCCCTCCTTTAGGGCCGAGCCCACGAGGCCCACGGTGATGATGGTGAGAATATAAGATCGGAGATTCGGAAATCAGTATAAGAATCAAAGGGGTCAGAAGGACTCAGCAAGATTTTTTTCTTCTGCTACCCACAACCACCCACAAACCAGCCAAAAGAATGCCAAGCACAACCACGCCATCCTCTGAAATTGCACGCAAGTTAGCAGAGCTCCAGAAGGAGCTTGAGTCGGCCCAGGCGGAGGAGGCCCGGCAAGCGGCTGCAGAAGAGGCTCGGAGGGTGGAGGAGGCTCGGAGGGCGGAGGCAGAGGCAGAGGTGGCTCGGAGGGCCACTGAGATTCGGCGGAAGTATGAAGAGGATAG
>QFFB01003623.1:0-19333 GCA_003316465.1 Ramaria cf. rubripermanens | reverse complement strand
GTTGAAGCCAAGTCCCTACCCCCCTCGCATACCTTCGAAGTCCGACCTCCGAGTCTCCAACCTCTGAAGTTCCGGGTAACGTCCGTGAACTTAACAATGATCATGCTTGTACTATAGTACTCATAGTCGGAGATCATTGCTGTCCGGTATATAGATCTGGTTGTCTAGTAGAAGATGTCCTTCAGGGCTAAGGGTCCATTGTCCTACCAGGTTGCTTAGGTGATCTGCTAAGGTCAGATCAGAGTTGATGGAGGTTCGGATATCGGAGTGGAGTTGGTTGATATCCATGGTGATGGTTGCGCAGAGTACAGGGGCAGAGAGTGATGTAGCTCAGAGTGACAAGATGAGTTGTTTGGAGGTGAATACCGGTCGGAGGTTGTGCAGATTGATGGCTGCATAATCGCTTTCCCTCTCTTTAAGGTAGACGTCCCATCGTCTAGTTAAAGCGTTGGGTTTGGTTCCGAGACGTCTGGGGCGGAAACGTATAACCATGTTGAATTGAGACAGGTATTCAGACATTGGACTTGTCGTCGTGTGAGGAGCTTCATCATTGAAAAGTATTCCAGGTTTTTGTGATCAGTAACAATGTCGATTGGGTTTGGAGATCCTTCAAGGTAGTGTTGCCAGACTTGAAATGCTTTGAAGATTGCCATTAGTTCCTTATCATGGACATCATAGTTCCATTCTGTAGAGGAGAAGGTCCAAGAGTGGAACACGATCGGACGTACTTCATTATCGTCTGGAGATGTTATTGAGAGGATGGCAGAAAGAGTGTAGCCGGAGGCATTGGCTTCAAGGATGAGGGGAGCTTTCAGTATCCAATGCTGAAGGATTGGAGCAGTGGTGAAAGCCTTCTTGAGTGCATTGAATGATTCTTGGCATTCTTCAGAGAAGACACACAGAGCACCTTTCTGAGTGACACGTGTCAGCAGAACTACTAGGTTGGAATAGTTGAAAATGAAATGCCTATAGAAGTTGGCAAATCTGAGGAAGGACTGGATATCCTTGACCTTTCTCAGCTCAGGCCAATCTTGGATAACTTGCACCATTGCGGTGTCCATTGTGACTCCATTCGGAGACATAATGTATCCAAGGTACTCAACGGTGTCTGCATGGAAAAGGCACTTGTTAGCGCGGGCGTACAGGTTGTTTTGTCAGAGCCTTTGGAGCACTTCTTGGACATGTTTTTGGTGCTGCTCCAGGTCATCGGAGTAGATGAGGATGTCGTCCAGGTATACTAGAATGCATACATCCAACATGTCAGCAAAGATGTCATTCATAAAACATTGGAAAGCAGCAGGTCCATTGGTAAGTCCAAAAGGCATAACACACCATTCAAACAATCTGTATCAAGTTCGGAATGCAGTTTTCCATTCGTCACCCTCGCAGATTCGGACGAGGTGGTAGGCATGTCGGAGGTCGATCTTAGTATAGATACGGGCCTTGCATGGTGTATCTAAGAGATTGGAAATGCAAGGTAAAGGGTATCAGTCTTTCTTGGTGATTCAGTTGAGGCCTTGAAAATCAATGCATAGGCGGAGCAAACCGTCCTTTTTCTTGGCGAAGACCACTGGAGCACCGCACAGAGACTGAGTGGAGCAAATGAAATCCTGGGTTAGATGTTCTTCCAGGAATTCATGGAGGGTCTCGAGTTCTTTCTGGGAGAGGGAGTAGATCGGACTGAATGGTGGGGTTGTTCCTTCTTCCAGTTCGACCTTGAGATCGTAAGGCTGATGGGATGCAAGTTTGTCAGCCTTGGCCTTGCTGAAGACATCCATGTATTCATGGTACTCTTCCGGGATGCTGCTCATATCGACTGGAGTTTCGTTCGAGTTGAGCTTGTCTGGCCTAGAGACAAGTAGCTGGAATGTTTGCGTGTCTTCCATTCTGGATATGTGAGCAAATGCTGCTGCACTGATCATCTTCAGAGCAATGAGTGGGGTCAGAGTTTTGGATGAGATTGGAGCCGGAGCTACTGTCTCTGTAGGTACCAATGATTCAGCCTGTAACAGAGCATGGAACGAGATACTGCCCAAAGCCCAGTCAATCAATGGATTGAAGTGGGTGAGCCAGTTGTGTCCTAGTACTGCAGAACAGCTGGAATCCAATGAAGTGATGTAGAACGTTGCGGAGTGTTGTTCCCTGGAAGGAAAACAGATCAGAAGGTTTACAGCTTGACAGATGATGTTATTGGTCGTACCATTGAAGAGTTGGAGCGGAATTAGAGTGATGTCGTATGCTTGGAGTTTGTGTTCTGAGATGAACGTGGATTCAAGGAAGCTATGTGTCGAGCCAGAGTCGACAAGGGTCAAAAATGGAGTGTTTGGAATGAGGTCAGAGGTTAGGTGAAGTGTTACGAAGTTCGGACTAAAAAGAGTGGATGCGTTGAGTCAGACTACTGGGGTCACATCGGGAGTTACAATGCAGTCCTCCTTTGGCATGAGGTTTGGAGGGCTGCTCAAGAATTTTTTGACTCTGGAACAGACTTAGTGTCAGAGGTCGTCTTCTTGGCAGCCCTGGCAGCAGAAGCAGTGTGTGCCTTTGCGGTAGTGGCAGATACTCAAGAGCATTCCTTGGCCATATGTCCAGTTCTTCCACAGAACAGACACAGGTTGTTGTCGAGATGGTGTTGTTGTTCTTGAGTCATCAACTTGCCGTCCTTACCAAGCTTTGAGGCAAGGTCAGGGGTTCATTGTGGTTGTCCAGAGGATCCGGAGGCTCCGGACTGGTTACTGGAGTTTCCTGCCTTCGGAGTGTTTGGAGGCCTCTTGTTAGTATTTGGAGTGGTGTTCACGGTGGCCTTCCCTTTGTCGGGTCAGTCATTGGACTTGGTGGTTGCAGCTTCCTGAGTAATTTTGGAATGTCGCTCCCAATAGTGGGCATCAATGGTTTGCACCATAGTTCAGAGTGCAGCAAGAGTATCAGGCTTGCCCATTTGGGAGACTTCATCCTTGATTCAAGCCGGAAGTCCATTGTAGAGTTGTTGGCATAAGGCGGCATCACCCCATTGGACTCTAGTGGCATGTCGGTTGAAATTGATGAGGTATTTGGCGACTTGTTGGTTGTCACACATTTGGAGGTTTTTGAGTTTGACCTTGGCTTCAGCTTCGGGGTTGTGAGGTCCGAAGTTGGTTTGGAGTTCAGACTTGAACTCAGCCCAGTCGGAGATCCAAGTTGGTTGGTTATGGGAGATTATTCCTGGTTCAAACCAGTTGAGTGCTGTCCCCTTAAAGTATGACAATGCGTAGGTTATTTTGGCAGTATCATTGGAGGGGGCTTCTGGTCTATCATGAAAATTCAGATAACACTGAATTAGAAAAGGTTGGAGCTTGCGAGTATCAGCTCCATCATAGGGTTCCGGTTCTTGGACTTTCATCCGGGCGGAGGATGCCTTGGGGGCCGAGAGGTTCTTAGCCAGCATAGCAATGGCTTTGGCCAAGTTCAGGGGTTCAACTCCATCGTCTGAGTTGTCTCGTTCTCAGTCAAAAGGGTTGGTTGGGGATCAGTAAGGTATTTTAATATCTATATTTTTTTTTTGATTCCTTCGTGAATGTGATGCCAAATATGGCACGCGCGTTGATTAATCGAAGGTGACGTAGTGCGGGGGTCAGAGATGATATATGATGATGTTCCAGAGATTCAGCTCAGGGGTTCCTTCGGCGTCAAGATGGATCGTCGGTCAAGTAAAAGAAGAGAGGTTCAATGTATGGTAATGAATTGAGGGAGTAGATAGATAACCTAGTGTAGCTAGCTTGTAGATTGTAGAATTTTGTTGAAGAGGATAATAGGAAATTCTTTGAAAGGCAAGTCTGAATGCCCTGAGCTTTTCTAAGTGTATCAAGAAGGATATAATTCTGGCTGAAGAACAACATACAGGAATATCATGATACTTATACGAGAAGGTGTATGGGTGATTTTGGGAACGCTAATAATAGGGACAGAGGTCTGGAAAATTAGTAACTAAGGGGATGAAGGATAGTACTATCTGTAGAGCAAATAGTGCTGGATTTTTGTTTTGGATAGTGGAAAAAATCTGGAAAATAATCAGTCGTCAGGGGGAAGAAAATAGTGAATGGGGGAATTGGAAGTATAATTTTCGATGACAAGTAAAAAAAGATAATAGAGAAAAATGTCTGTCTCTTTGATATAATAATGTGAAAGCCGCTCCTTCTTCTCCTATCCCATATGCGATCCAATTATTGGATATGTTTGATGCATTCCTTGATCTTAAATTCTGTGTCATTGTCATCCTCGTATGACCCTCTATAGTCGCAACATTCTTTTCCATTCTATTTTTATTATTCCAGTGGTTCAGGCACCTGCTCGCCATGTAACTGGGCCAATCAATTATTGGTGATGCGTGTGCGGGGTAATCACGTGCGTTACCTATCTGTCCATACTCGTGATGTCATAGCACGTCTACGACTCGTGCGAGTGGGCTGGGTGTTGTCTCATGGTTTCCTCCTTGAATATAACAGACAAGACTCCCTTTTTTTAAACATTATTTCTAACTTTTTATGACTGAGAGAAAGAAAGAAAAAAGGGTAATAAAAGGATAAGAAAGAAAAAGAAAAATGACATCACAATGCTTATTACAATATCTTTTTATCACAACAAGGTATGTGGTGTGCCTCATCGGGATGCTGGATTTCTTTGATGGAAGCATGACTAGCCCATGGTGAAGGTTCATCGAATGAAGGGAAACCAGCTCAGGCCATGCTTCTGGTAACAGCTTGGGGAGGCATGAACAATAAAGGTAGTGAGTTGGAATATACTGTTAAGTTCACGGACATTACCTGGAACTTCGGAGGTCGGACTTTGAAGTGATACAAGGGGGGTAGGGACTTGGCTTCAACTTATAGGTTGCACCACCTACTATCATTTGGTCTCTAATTTCAGAGATCGGAGGTTCAGAGGTTACTTGGAGGCTCAAACTTTGGAAGTATTACTAGTAGTATCTAACTACGGAGATAGTGATGCAAGAAGACTGGAGGTTGGTAATGAGGAAATAAGTCAATATTCCAACTAAAGAAGCAGATACAAGATTGGAGGACTATTAATACCTCATTGTCATGACTGCTGTTTTGCACACCCCAAGTTCAGTGAATTCCGTCGATCTCTTTAGTGTCCTTCCATCACACCGATAGTAACAAGGCCTCAGTCAGCCTCACTCTTATTTGCTGGTCACCAAAAATGATCTTCGCCAGTGTACCACAATACTTCACCCTCGTTTTGCATCTTTCACCGTCCCCTTGTGGCATGCAGGGTCACCAAGGACGAGCAGCAGCCTAGTTTAACTGACGAGTTTCACTTCTATAGCCCATCCATCCCCATGCCTCATAAAGGTTGTTTGACCCCAACTCCACATCATAATCCATGCTCTAACTCCACGGTGTTCTCACCCCTCTCAATCTGTCCCCCCCTGCATTCGCTCTTTACTATAAGTACTTCGATTCCATATGTATAATTCCCTAGTTCAATTATCATATGTCTACCCCATTACTAGAGTCCTCACTCATAGAACAAACCTTAGTGCAACGACCTACTCCCTCATCGGTAGTTGTGTCTAATGGTGAGCTTGAACCTTTGATCTTACTTGTTACGCCCCCTTTGGGGGCATCGCCGGGACCGCTATTCGCAGTACTTCACAGGAGTGTTCAGATCAGCAAAGGAACACCTGAACTGGGGTGACCTTTCCTTGAGGACATGTGTGATTCATTGCATACTACTCTTGGGTTATTTGCTGCAACTGTAGGCCCATGTTGGAATTACACTGACATTCCATCTTTACCCTGAATTCCAATCTTGACACTCATAACCTAATTGTATCCTAATAACATATAACAAGAAAGACATAAACGTAGAACAAGAAGGATATAAAGGATATAATAGTCAAATAATAATCAGAGTTCGGAATAGGGTCAGAGGTTCAGATCGAGTGAGGCACAAGTTTTCTACTTTGGGTCGTGAATGAGAATTATACTTTAAGAGGCGAACAACAAGAACTAAAACAGAATATAATAGTTACTTCGGAGTTTGAAGGTCCAAGGGTTCAGAGTCTCGGTGTTAGATCTCAGGGATCTAACACAGTTTTTGACCTCCCATCTACTCGCCCAGCTCCTGTCTATTCTCTACCATCAGAAGGTAAGTGACACTTACAATGGCTTAGAGAAGTTGATCTATGAGCAGTCACAAGATTTGTACTACTGATGCAGGCTTCGAAGCTGTATAAAACAGTGAGTACGAATATATAGCAATGTTTTAAGTTGCTGTAGACTGTGTGCGATTTGAGTGCAGACTAAATTCTGACTCAGAGTGAGTATAGACTAAATTCTAACTTCTGTAATGTACGGGTCATACTACAATATTTATACAACATTGTCGCAGATAATCTGCAATAAAACATCTGGAGTCAATGGGGTAATCGATGCATGTGGACAAAAGGGTGACTACATGCAGTCTGACAGGTAGTGATCATGATGAGGATAATGGTCAGGTGGACAAAATGTTAGGAGACTTTGGTCAGGAGATACAAAGCCCTTTACAATGTAGAATGGTAATCGTAATCAGTGAATTGTGTCGTTTGAAACAATAGGAAAAAAAATCTTTGAAATTCCTCAAATATATGCATGTCAATGCATGTATAGCAACTCATGCCCTCTTTGCCCTGTTCCTTGGGCAGCTGCTTGATGAATACTCTTGGTATTCCATTCCACTCGCATTACGCAAGTTCCGATGGCCCTGTACACCACTTCCAAATGGTGTAGCATGTTCAAATGGTCTGGTGGCCTGGTGATTATGTAATCTTTAATTGCACCGAATTTGTCCTTTAGATGCTTAGTCTCCGATTGGGGTCTCATTCTCCCTGATCGCATGAGATGCTTGTGATGTCATATGATTTGCATATGAGTTTAATAATATTCTGATCAGTGAATCACACTGATGCTAGTGGTGTGTTACCTCAGTGTAACAGTGAATTAGTAATCGCATAATGATGAGGTATTAATGATTCGACTCAGAAAATATATAAATATATTATTTATCACAACAGGTAAAGCTCTTGACATGATGTTGCATTTCACCTTGGGTTATCATCCTGAAGGCAATGGTCAAACTGAACATGTTAACCAGATGTTGGAACAGTACCTTTGAGTGTATTGCAATTATCAGCAAGACAATTGGTCTGATTTGCTACCACTTGCAGAGTTTGCTTATAACAATGCTCTAGTGCTACTACGGGTATATCACCATTCTATGCCAACAAGGGCTATCACCCAAACCTCATGGTTCACCCTGAACAGGACCTCACATCCTCCTGAGCTCAAGATTTTGCCATTGACCTTGACCTGCTTCATACTGCCTTGAAAGAGGAGAATAAACTCACTCAGTCTTGGTACCAGGTCTCAGCCAATGCTCAGCATGCTCCAGACCCTAAGTTTGCCATAGGATCCTCTGCATTTGTCAAAGTGCAATTCTTCCAAACCACTTGGCCCTCAAAGAAGCTTGCTGACAAGTACCTCAGCCCCTTTGAGCGCATTGCCCAAGCTGGTTCCCACTCTTACACTCTTTAGCTCCTGGACAGCATGTGTGCAGTCCACCCAGTCTTCCATGTCTCTATGCTTGAACCTGCAACCCTGAACTCCATCCCAGAGCATATTCAGCCACCACCCTCACCAGTCAAAATTGATAGCAAGCCCAAGTACAAGATTTCCAAGATATAGGACTCTAAGATCAACTGCCATAAAGACCCTGTAACCTCCTATACCTGGTCTATTGGGCTGGTTATGAAGGCACCAATGAAGAGACATCTTGGATCCTCACAACCAAGTTAGGTCATGTGGCCGAGATTGTTACTGAATTCCATTGAGCTTACCCTGCCAAACCTGGACCTTGGTCCCCTTGACCCAATCCATATTTCTTCTTATGTTACTATCATGGTCACTCCCATAATTAGTTCTTAGCTACTTCACCAAACCCTGAAACACTGAATATTCAATCATTTACCCTGCACTTTTCTATCCTACATCTATATGTCCCAAACCTGAACTCCAAAAACTTGAAAACCTAAACTCTTCCATCATGCTTAATCACACTAATTTTGTTCACCAAACTTAATTTTTAGTTACTAGTTACAATCATTCTTTCAATGTTTCCTCCTCTTGCCCCTCCTTATCCTCACTGACCTCCTTTCTCTCCTTGCTCTCCTTTTCCTTTCCTTTCCCCTTCAGATCCAACTTCTCAGTTTCCTCTTTTTTCCCCTGTATCATCCACACTTTTCTCTGTCCCCTTTCCCACCTCTTTCTCCACTTCTTTTCTGTTATCCCCTGCCTTCACTCCTGTCCCTGAGCCCCTAACCTCCACCTCCAAACCCCCAACCCCTGAACCCTGAACCTCCACACCAGCCAATGTCCCTGGTGTTATAAATAACGAAGTTCAGTGACTGATGACATCATGCAGCAAATGGCACGTTCATTCCGTGAGTACATGCAGTCATGATACGAGAATATGCCATCATACATGCATTCCGGCTCCATCACCTGTCCTTAACCAATACTGGCCCCATTCCTTATCACTCACTCTCCCCTGCTCCCAATCTGTCCAATCACGTACTCCACAACATCACAACCATCTTTCAGTCGCATAGGTACATGCCATGTATGTAATAATTCCACTCCACTCAACTGCTCCATCCCAGTTCCATGCCCGAGACACATACATATGCACCTGCTCCCCATTTTTATTTGTTCTGCCACAATTTTCGTCCCTACACCCTAATACAGCTAGTCCGGCCACTCAGTTGCATAAGTAGCTAATTTTCAGATACAAAATATTACTATAATTCATTATCCCTCTCACTTGTTATAAATAAAGAAGAGAAGTTACTACAAAAACATCTAAAAATAAATTAACATCTCCCACTCGTAACATCTAATGAATGCCCGGGATATTACTATCAGATACCCTTCTTACGACCCATGTTCAAATACAGGAACAGCCCGAGACGTTCCTCGACCCATAACGCGCATATCCCCTACGGCGCGCCCATGACCCCATATCCATCACTATCCTACCAACGAAGCGCCCGCACATGTTGATGTCCCAGCGATGACATCACTGATCGGAGACAATCTTACCCCGCATCCGGCCTTGGCGCTCGGTCATATTCATTCCATAATTAGAACACATCGCGTCGAGCCCGCCCTGCACATACATCGCGATTCCTGTCACGGAGCACACATCTCAGCTCTCCTACATGCAGCCTCCATTTCATATATATCTCACATGTTCATAGTTACGCTTCACTCCCCATTCACTACCACACAACACTTAGGAGTGTCTACATGCGATCCTCGTACCGCCGGGTCACGTGACCCGTACTCGAAATATTCATCCCGATTGATTCTCTACATATAAATAGCTAGTTTTTGCGTTGTGAACAGTAGTAGTAATAACACTCACTCATAACAATTCGAAGTTCTTGATTAAAGTAGTATTCAAGATAAAACTAGCATATACTGCAGTTTACTTGAAATTATCTCTCATATCAAACCTCTGCTCGATTCAGCTTCACTTGAAGCCTGAATCATATTCTCCTATCGTATAACAACCAACCCCAAATCACAACATCACTTGCGTCGTGCAAGTGCTATATCCACTAGACTAGTCCCTGTGCCCTTTCTAGGCAACATAGCATTAACGGACTCCATCAACCCATACCGTAACTTGATTCCCCATATATCTACCGACACACATACGTACTTAGATTACCTACGAATGCATACCAAATCCCTCGAATCACCCAGACCCAAATACTTGGTCCAATCCCTTCACATCCCCAGACCCAGTAACTCAGACATATCACCTATGTCACTTGAATGCCAGAACGGAATACACTCAGAGCAATCTATAAATACACACACATGTATTTATTATACAAGACCTGGCCTGGTGCTCAAACCCTTGCCAAGTCCTTTCAGCCTCTTAGCCTCTGTCTGAGGCCCTGGGTTCTCCAGTGACATCGCAAGATGACTGAACACCTCAGCCATAAAGAACTGTGACTTGACTGCTGACTTAGCCAGCATCAGTCACTCCTCTGCCCGCTTGTTCTCCTCCTCCTGCCCCTGGTGCAGCCAGAAGAGGAAAGTGAGGATGTCCTCATGTATGTCGGTCAAGAGCCACCTCAGCTCTACTGACACCGCCCCTGCCTTCAGCTGGACCCCAGGGGTCTGCACCCTCTTCACTGCCAGCTCAGTCCATGACAACTCATCCTCCGACTCAAGAGTGCTCCAGCTATGTTTCGGTGGCACAGAGAACAAATACCAAACCTTCCTCACATTACACTGTTGGCAGGCTTTGCCCCCACCTCAGATGCAGTTCTCCCAACACTTCTGGCAACTGTCACACTTGGCCACCTCTTATACATGTCAGACAAGATTCAGCCAGAGTTCTGACATTACTCACCTGCTGCTTCCCCTTCAGTCCTTTTGGGACCACCCCAAGTTCCACCGGCCCTCCTTCAAAGGCCCAGCCACAGGAGTGCTAGGGCTCGACATCCCCTGCATCTTCACTGCCTCAGTCTTCTTCCAATGCTCCTCAGCCCAACACCTCTTGGCCTCCACCAATGTATACTGCCTCCATGCAGCCTCCCGCTCTGCTTTCTCCTGGACCACCTGTCTCACCCGAGCCTTGGCTGCTGCTTTTGCCTCAGCCTCTTCCCTGGCTCTGGCCTCTGCCACAGCACACTCCCACGCCTCACACTCTTGCCAAAGCTTCTCAGCACAAGCTTGCTACATCTCCACCTGGCATGCTGCAAACTTAGCTTCAAGAGCAAGCTCCTCCACTGAGATCTCCTCATGGATCTCCTTGTGGTGATTGGATGGGGCTGACATAGTGATGATTTTCTACTCTAATTACCCAGCCTACCCCCTCCTTTTAAATCTTTTCCCAACCAAATCCTTACATAATAGGTGTTCAGCCAACCTGCATGCACACATGCCTAGATCACCACAAGGCAAGATCCCTGACTCTATATGGCCTCATGGGTTCAGCCATAAGAGGGGGGTACTGTTAGATCCCCATTCCACATTGGATCTTGGCATACCTCAGGACTTCGGACCATGTACCTTGGGCCTCTGGCCTCAAGTACTTCAGTCACACTCAGACACATACCTATACTATTGCTACATATCCGTTATTACTATTTCTTATTCTTAGTACATCCCACCCTGCCTGTACCATGTGACCACTCGGTCACTCATCTAAAGATATTTTATTATTGTTTTTAGTAATGAGTAACATAATTCAAACTTCAAAATGAAGTTGAATTGAGTAGAGGTCAATTCTGAGGTTAATAACTAATGATAGCAAGTTTATGCTTCACTACTAAAGAAATACTACTGCTAGCAGTTTCAAACAAGGGGGAACATGGTAAGTGTTTTTACTACTATTTTTACAGTACAAAGACTAGCTATTTAACTAATTACAACAAGCTGGAATGAATATTTTCAATGATGGATTACCTAATGAGATGAAGATGAACATTCCAAAGAGCAGAACTTGTACTGTATGTACTCAAGGATAGGAGGTGGACAGATGGCATGATTTGTAACTATTATGCACATAGGGGAAATATTTATGCAATTCTTTGACTTACAATCACAATGTTCACACAGGGTGAACTCAACTCAAATGTATTTATAAATAGTGTCTCAACACTTCAGAGTCATCATTGGATGCAGGGTGGTGCCTTAGGACCATCTCCGATTAATGATATCATTCAGGTCATTAATGAAATGTCTGGGCAATCCATTGGTGAGATAATAATGGATTGTTTGGGCACAGGACTTGTAGACAGAGTAATAATTTCTTCATAATGTTTTGAGGGTCCTGGGATGGGAGTGGTAGTTATTGGGGCCAGTAGGTGTTTGAATGCCAGTGAAATGTAAAATAATATCTTTTTAGTATTAATATTCAAAAGAATATTAATATACTTTGATATTTTTATATTCATAACAACCCACTCCCCAATTCCTGTATCCCTCTCTAGTATATAAGCCCATTCCTCGCATGTATGTTAGTTCAGTTCTGATATTGACAAAGTATCCCCCCCTTAGTGTACATCCCCCATCTGCAAATAGATCTATAGCCCCCAATAGATCTATAGCCCCCAATAGATCTATAGCCCCCAATAGATCTATAGCCCCCAGCCTTTAGGCCTCCTGTCCAAAATATAGGGACAGACAGCCACACAGGTGTAACACTATAAGTTGAAGTCAAGTCCCTCCAACCCAATCCCACCTTGGCCTTCAGCCAAGTATCTCAGTACCACCCATCAGTTGGCATCTTAACAATAGCTGAGAGCTGCAGTGACCAAGCATTACAATATAATAGAACAGGAAATAATAGGATCTAACAAATAGTTGAATTGGTATTTTGTGCTAGCCCAATACTGTGTCAAAACTTGAAACCTGCCATCATATGCATTAAGTCCCAGATCCTTAGAAGATTGTATTAGTCCCAGTCAAAAGGTGGCAAAATTCCTGCAGTTCAATCCCATCCCCATCAACTGCTTGAGGAATTTCCTGATATGCCCTATCCTCCTTAGATGTCCCTGTCTGAAGTAACTCTATCAACTGTGAGTCTCCAAATTCATCTACAATTGTATTGTAGACCCTCTGCACTGCAGCACAAGATCCAAGATATCCAGAACAGAGGTTCTTGTTGTCAGTCACCACATCAACAGGTTCAGCTGAGCCTTCCAAGTAGTGTCACCACCACTGGAAAGCTTCAAATATGGCCATGAGCTCCTTGTTGTGAAAGTTGTAGTTAAGCTTGGTCAAAGTGAAAGTTCAGGAATGGAAGGCAATTGGGTGAACATCCTGAGGTTCAAAGTGAGAGTATTGCCACAAGAGCATAGTCCAATGCATCTGTCTCTACTATCAAAAGTTGATCAGGAATCCAATAAGTGAGTATAGGTGCAGTATAGGTGCGGTAGTGAAAGCTTTATTTAGCATCTTGAAGGAATGTCAGCAATCCTCACCAAAGTTCCAAGGTGTACCCTTGCAAGTAAGCCTTGTAAGGGGTACCATGATGGTGGAGTAGTTGTGAATGAAATGTCAGTAGAAATTGGAAAAACTGAGGAAGGATTGAATGTTGTGGACCTCCTGAGGTTTGGGCCATTCCTGAATAACTTTGATCTTAGCTTCATCCATAGTGAGGCCCTCAGGTGAGAGGAGGTAGCTGAGGAACTCCACCATAGTTCAGTGGAACTTGCACTTGTCCTCTCAGGCAAAGCAGCCATGTTTCCAAAGTCACTGAAGTACTTCCTTGACATGAAGCTCATGTGAGGAGGACTTGTTGGAGTAAATGAGAATGTTGCATAAGTAAATTACCATGCATACATTGAGCAAGTCAGAGAAGATATCATTCATAAACCTCTGAAAAGCAGCAGGTCCATTAGTGAGACCAAAGGGCATAACTAACCATTCAAAGGACCCATAATGAGTTCTAAAGGCTGTTTTCCATTCATCCCCTTCTGCAAGTCAGATGATGTGATTGTTATGAATATAAATAAAAGATATAGATAAATCATCTATTAACAACAAACGCTGACGGATCCTGGCATTCTATCACTGGGATATTATCTACAGATGGCCTTGCTATGATCTATATTAACCCCTATCCCTATCCCACTCGACACCCATCACCGAGACCAAACGTATACAGGACCGAGCCCGTGACGCCATATCCATCACAAACATCAACCTAATCATCAACATCAATGCACATATATGTCAAAGCGACATCACTATCCTGGTCCAATACTGATTGATCTACCCCATACATACAAACGTCATATAGACGCCTCATAGCTAATTTTAGATGCATGTGATCTTGAGACATCCCTACATCGCCGTCACTGCATGTGGGACAAGTATCAAATGTGTTTCTTCAATGTCAGTGTCAGTTTATGCTTTACATTCACTACCCCCTATGTCACGCCCCCCATCCCATATAATTAGTCTTTTGTTCATTACTTACTGTGCCTCCATCCCTGCCATCACATTACATAAGCGATCCGAGAAATATTCATTGTGTCAGTCAGAAGTAGTTAAATAGTTCGAATCATGTACAATTATTTCAGTAGTAACAATACTCACCCCACACAAGTTGTCCAAAGTTCTTAGTTAAAGGAGTAGTCAAGATAACAAGTATATATTGCAGTTTACTTGAAATTCTCTCTTATAACAGACCTTTGCTCAATTCAGCTTCACTTGGAGCTTGAATTATATTCTCCAATCATATAAACAAACCACACATATCACAAGAGTGATATGCATGCCTAAGGTCAATTTTGGTGTATATGCAAGCTTGCTTTGGAGTATCTAATAAGTCAGCAATGAGTGGTAGCAGATAGCAATCTTTCTGTGAGATCTTGTTAAGATGTTGAAAATTCATGTATAATTGTAATGACCCATCCTTTTTCTTGACAAACAGTATGGGAGCTCCATGTGGAGACTGACTAGGTCAGATAAACCCCATGTTCAGGTGCTTGTCAATAAACTCACAGAGTGCCTTCAGCTCAGAAGCTGAAAGCAAGTAAATAGGGCTGATTGGAGGGGAAGTCCCTTCCTCAAGATTAATCTTAAAATCATAGGGATGGTGTGGTGCTATTGTATCTGCTCAGGCTTCGCTGAATACATCTGCAAACTCATGGTAAGCTTTGGGAACATATACCTTCCGAAAGCTTGGGTTTGTCTGAGCTCAATGTTAAAGCTCAGGCCATGAGCTCAGGTGAAGCAAGGTTGAGCTGGAACACCTCAGATCCTTCTAGCCAGCTGGTACATAGGAATATGGAGGCATTGACTAGGGAAATGAGAGGTGCTATGAGCTTTGGAGGTGGAGGAAGAGGTTTGGAGGTTGGGGGTGAGGTTCAGAGGTTAGGGGTGAGGTTTGGAGGTTGGGGGCAAGGTTTGGAGGTTGGGGGCAAGGTTTGGAGGTTGGGGGCTTTTATAATAAATTCAATATAAAATAATGTTCTAATAAAATTGAGGTTCATTATGCCTCATCAACACAGCACCAGATGGGGCATGTGTGTCAATGATGCAGGGGGTCACATGATATGGGGTATCAGCACTCGGCCTCAGGGACAAACCAGGAGTTCAGCTCAGTGATGCCAGTAACAAAAATATTCATTGCTTGGGCAATTTTGGGTGGAAAGGTGTTCAGTTTCGAGGGCCTAGAACTGTAATAATAGCTAGATGATTTATATGATGCTTTGGAGCTGCCAGAAACAGCAAGTAGAGGTCAGGAAATATTTTCTTGGTGGTTTTATCAAATAAATATTTGGATTTGTGCAAGATAAAAGTTCTGAGTAATATTTTGTCACTGATTTCATCTAGGAACTATGGGAGTATTTATGCTGGAATTATTCTAAAATATCTTCGAAGCAGAATAAAGGGTAAGGCAGAAATGAGTTGCAGGGATGGATGGATGGAGGTAGGGTGGAGCAAATATTCCCCTGCTCACGTTGAAACATTGGATGAACAGGGATACTACCTAGGATTTTTGGTGTAGAGTTCTTCTAATGAATTATGATGACAATTAACAGGTAAAAGGATAGGAGAAAATAAAACAGAATAAGCTTGTGAAAAACCTTTAATATAGGTTACTATTTTCTGGACCTGTTTCATAAGTATCCAATTGAGTGAGTGTATGTGATACATCACTCCTTCCAATTTCCATGGGTTCCAAAGGCCCCATGCTGCAATCTCCATGCTGCAACAATATATTCTGTTTTGCTTGTTCCACCAAAGGTTTGGTGCTTATGTAAGTGAGCCAATCTAGTGGTCATGCAGGGTAATCACATATATGATCCAATCCATGACCCAGTCTTGATCTGGTGATGTAGTGGGCGTTAAAAGGTTGGTGAATGGTCCAGCAGTCTAAACTACTATGGGTTTTTATTCTCTAGATAAAAGTCAAGTAATTCTCCCAAGCATTGCATTAGCCTTCTGGGATTAAGAGGAATTTAATAAAATATATTTATGATTTATTTTTCCATATTTTCTTTATCACAACAGGGGCAAGGTTTGGAGGTTGGGGGCAAGGTGGTCATCCAAAGCATAGTGGAGTGAGCCAAAGTCACCAATTTAGCTGGGACCAAGGTTGGTTTTGTAGTCTTGAAAGTAATACTGCCCAATGCCCAGTCAATCAACAGATCATAGTGGGTGAGCCAGTTGTGGCCAAGTACTACCAAGCAACTTGAGTCAAGTGAGGTTATGTAGAAAGTAACCGAGTGTCATTTTCCAGTCAGAAAACAAATAGGGAGATCTAAAGCTTGGGTTAGTGCTACCATCAAATAGTTTTAACAGGAGTGGTGTAATAGAATAAGTAGTTAAGGCATATTTTTCTACAAACTTGGATTCAATGAAACAATTGGAGGAACCACAGTCTACTAGGGCTATTAAAGAGACCAGGGGATAAGGGGTGAAGTTAAGTTCACATAAAGAGAATCTTTGGACAAGGAACCAGATATGGCACTGAGTCTAAACACACAGTCAAGGTTACCACAATCCTTAGGTCATGTGGGTCTGAGGCTGCTGATTATTTTTTTGGCTCTGATTGAAGCCAAGTGGGAGTCAGTCTTCATATCCAAAGTCTTGTTGGACCTGCCCTTGGTTCTGGATGAACTGTTACCATCATTGGGTTTCTTGTTTGCCTTTGGGCAGTCCTTGACCAGATGTCCTTTGATGCTGCAAAGCAAGCAAAATCCTTGGTCAATCCAATGTTGTTGTTCATTGGGGAGGAGCTTACCATCCTTACCGAGCTTATTGGTAAGGTCAGGTGTGGTTTGCATGTTTGCCATGTTACCATTATTATTAGTCATACCATCACCTGAGTTAGCCTTGTTGTAGTTCTTGGGGTTATTAGTTGGGAGCTCAGTTAGCACGTTGACTACTGCAGGCCACAATAGTGTCATATTCCTTCTGTTCCCAGTAATGGCTATCACATTTGAGAGTGAAGCCTCAGAGCTTGGCCAAGCTCATGAACCTTAGGAAGTGAAGTAAATTGTCCTTGATTCATTTTGCAAGGCCTTTGTAAGCAAAGTGCTGGAGTGCCACATTGTTCCACTGGGTTCAGGTTGAAGCTCAAGAAAAATCAATGAAGTAACAGGTGACCTTGTGGTGCTCCTTCATGATGATCTTTTCAAAGTTGATCTCAGCTTGAGCAGCATTGTTGAACAGACCAAGGTCAAGTTCAAGTTCACCTTTGAAGCTGTCCCAATCCCAAAGCCAGATAGGCTTGGGAACAAGTTCATTAAGGATCATAGGTGTGAAATATTGCAGAGCCCAGCCTGTCAGGTAAGAGATGGTATACTGTATTTTAGAGGCACCTGTTGGAAAGGCATTTGGGTGATCTCTAAAATTAAGCAGGCATTTCAAGAAGAAGGTACAGAGCTTAGCCTGGTCAGTGCCATTATAAGTATCAGGCTCCTTGACTTTAGCTTGGGTTTCTGCCAGACAAGGTTTGGCAAGGATGGTGAGAAGTTGTTGTATGAGCTCACTACCATCGTCAGCTGGGTTGGCCTGGTCTCCATTAGTTCCTTCTGAGGGTGTGCCATTGCCATTGGGGTCTCCAGGATCCCCAGGACTACTGGGGTGACCTTCAGGAATCTTGGCCAAAGAACCTTTGTCTCAGGAGTTGTTGTCCAATGACTTGTCCCTACCTTTGCCCTTGTTGGCTGGGGCATTGGCAGGATTGGATAGAGGGTTCAGAGGGCTTTCAGGTCATTCAGAAAGGTGGCATTGTTCTGAGATGCACTGAAGCATGACACTTCTAGCAAGGGCTATTAGAGACCTAGTTGGGTTAGCACAATGTGGAGGTGTGAGTCAGAAATACTATCAAGACCAGGGCCTTGGTATGAGGCTGAGGGGGGATAGGTAGGGTTTGGCTTCAGCTTATGTGCTGCACCACCCACTAGAGTGCATGCCCTAGATTTCAGAGCAAGGTTTGGACAAGAGAAGAGTAAGGAATAAGAGGAGAGCTTTTATAGAAACTACGTAAATGATAAGATGCAGACTGACAGGTGGTACCGAGATACTCGGCTGAGGGCCAAGCAGGGTTGGGTCAGGGGGACTTGGCTTCAACTTATGCGTGTTGTGCCTATGCAACTGTCTGTCCTTGTATTTTAGACCAGGGGCCTTCAGGCCTATTCATGGAGGAGGGCATAGACTTAAGGGGGATACTTTGTTGATATCCGAACTGAGTAACATACATGTGGGGAGCGAACTTATATACTAGGGTGCAATACAGGGAGAGGGGAGAGGGCGACTGAGAGGTCACATGATACAGGCAGGGTAGAATGTACTAAGAATAAGGCAAGTAAGAATAACAGAAATATAACTGAGGGTGTGACTAAGTGTGACCAAGGCCAGAGGCCCAAGGTACGTGATCCAAAGTCCTGAGGTATGCTGAGATCTGAGATGAAATGGGGATCTAACAGTAAAGGATTCATGGGATATCAAGTTGATTTCTGACTGAAGAACTAAGTATATGCGGATGGGGCTTATATATGAGAAACAAGGGATATGGTTGGACATAACTAACTAAGGGATTTAGGTGAGGTTTGGAGAAGGATAAGAATGGAGTTTGGGGGAGGAGGATAAGGTAAACAAGGGTCAGGCTTGGGCATAGAATACTTTGGAGAAGGTTGGACTCAGGGCTCAAGACAGGATTAATTGCCAGATATGGTTACCAGAGATCCACAAGGGACCAGATCATAACACCATTGCAGAAAACATGCTATAGAGCCATTCACCCATAAACTCACAAAGGTACATATCAGTACAGCTCCATATGGAACAATTTTTATGAGAGAGATTTATGAAACCCTTTGTTCAAATGGTCATGATGTTGATGGTGACTTGAAGCTCCCATCAGCAAAAGCTACCAGTGGGGGTTCCCATTGTGTGTTCCATAAGCATCCATGAGAAACAGCATACTATAAGGGCAACCCTAAAATCTGTGGAGAATGTATCACACAGCTAGCAGAGGGGAAATCCAAAGTTATAATCATTACTAAACACAATATAACGAGAGTCCTACCTAGCAGAGGGGAAATCTGAAGAGAAAAGGCTAAGGATCCCCAACTACTAGTAGATGATTACATACTACATACTACTGCGGAGATGTCATGCACAGACCAACCTCTGTGGAGCTTTGCTCTGCGGAGTAAGGAGATTCAGGCATGGGAAAGCGAAAAGTGCAGATCTTTGACAGCAGTCAATAGTCCGCTTTGAGGGTTAAAAATAGTGCATAGAAGAGCAGATCT
>QFFB01003621.1:0-15142 GCA_003316465.1 Ramaria cf. rubripermanens | reverse complement strand
TGCTGCTGATTCTGATGGAGGTGGGGAGGTGCGAGTGGAGGGTATGCATATGGGTGGAATGCGGGGAGAAATGCGGCCGCGGCCGGAGCGTCCCGTCCCACGAGCGTCTGGAGTGAAGGCGTGACTATGAGTGTCAGCGCAAGTGTGGGTGTCGGCATCGGTATCGGTGTACTAGGCTTTAGATCATTCGCACCGCTACCGACGCTTATACATGAACCATGGTTACATTGCATGAATCGCGCCCATGCGCCACACCGCCAGATCCACGGAGAGGATAAGCTAGCAGAGTATGTACGGCGCGAATGCAATGCCGCTGAGGTGGTTGCTGACTATGGCTATTTATCCGCGAGGAGGGCGTTAGTTCCTGGTGTCAATGAAGCGTCAGAAATGTGGGAGCACATGTGTTGGGTAGATGTTCAGGAGCGGTGTTGGAGGAGCGGTGTTGGAGGAATGGCCGGAAGTGGGTTTGGAAGTGCACCGAGCCAGGGATATGGCGTTTGATGGAGCCTTTGCATTTGTGGTTCAGCTGCTACTTAGAGTACTTACTGGAATCAGCGCCCTTAGCTCCCCTATACTCAGTTTCTTACCCCCAAGCATGATAGACTGGTTAGATGACAGATCACGTCGGATTTCAACATGTACAGCCCAATTATATATGCCTAATATATGTCCCTGTAAAATGTATGTCCAGCCATTTCTCTGCCGTTCATCTCATCTGGTCAGTTATTCGTAGACTTCTGTAAAAAAATGGTGCCACAAGCCACAGACCTACTGGTCCAAGCGTAGGGCGTGCTTTTCACACATCGCGCGGGATGCATGCTCTGTAGGTGAGGGCCGCGTCTCCTACCTCATAAGTTGCATATATAATATTCATCCAGCTATATGCCGATGGATGACCCTGGGGGTGTCACATGAAGTCTAGGAAGCCTGCACCGGTACGAAAGTCTCTTCTGGTCGCGATGGCATGTGCTTCGTCATCAAGTTCACATACGGTTTCAAGCCCAGTGATCTTGCGACATCCAGGGGAGATTCTCCCTCCTTGTTGCTTATGTTGACGTTTGCGCCATGGCGTAGAAGCACCTCCATCAGCTGACCGAGAATTTCGAAGTGACCCGGGTACTTCGGCACTAACATTGTTGCATAGTGGAGTGGTGTCATGCCATCGTTGTCCATCGCGTCCACGTCCACACAATAATTTTCGAGGATGAATTTGACGAAATATGGCAATCCAGACAGTGCTGCATGATGGAGAACCGTCCGGCTTTGCTCATCAATGCCTGAGATGTCTGCTCCATGGTCCACTAGCCATTGTATCCCACTGTTAGCCCCTGTCCTCGCTCCTGCAGCACAGTGCAATGGCGTCACACCCTTGCTGTCGACCGCATTCACATTCAAGTTGTATTTGTGGAAGCATTTGAGAGTCTCGGCGCCTCCAGAGGAGGCAGCAGCGTGGAGCAGAGTCCGGCCTTTCTTGTCGAGCGAGTGCGCATTTGCTCCACGCTCCAGGAGAAACTCAACAAGATCCTGGCCATTGTATCGTCCCGCCGCGATGCACAGGGGGGTGACACCCTCATGGTCCACGGCATCCAAATCCACACCAGGACAAAGCTCGAGTATGTGGCGAACACGCTTGATTTCTCCTGAAGCGGCTGCTGCGTGAAGAAGTGTGCGACCAGTCTTGGTTACAGTGTGTACATCTCCTCCGTGTTTCAGGAGTATATCCAGCGGCTCGTCGGAATAAAATTCTGCTGCGTAGTGCAGCGGAGTTGCGCCGTCACTGTCTCTCGCATTCACGTCCAGGCCAAGCTCGAGTAGCAGTCTGATCCCACCACGGCTCCCCGCCCTTGCTGCTGTGTGAAGGAGTGTCTGGCCATTGTAATCAACTGCTTTGGGATTCGCTCCGTGCGCTAGTAGGTGCTTTAACACATCACCGTCTCCCACAGAGTATGGGATGGCTTCGAACAGCGGTGTCCTCCTGTCTTTGTCGGTCACATCCACATCCAAACCATGCTCCAGTACGAAATCAACATTTTCTACGGTTCCTGACCTGGCTGCAGAATGGAGGACTGTCCGACCTCTCTGGTCACACAAATCAATTGTGAGACCATGATCCAGCAACAAGGTCATTACTTCCGCATTTCTCAATATCTCTGCTGCCTGGTGGAGTAATGTTTGACCCAAGTAATCAGTTACATTAACTTCTGCGCCATGAGCCAACAGCAATGAAACACATTCGCCGCTGCGCGCTGTAACTGCGCGCATTAATGCCGTTTCACCTTCTTCGTCCTCTTCATTGGGATCAAAAGATGAAGCCATGACTACATGTCGCAAGAACGCAGGAAGATCGTTCTCTGCCAGAAAGTGACACAAGGGTTGAGATGGACTGCTATAGCTATGAAAAGGACAATGTTAAACGCAAGGCGAAAGCGAGACGATAATCACTCACTCAATCATATGCAGGAGTTCTCTGATCTTTGACGATGGTGACAAAGCTGTAAGCGCACGACTGACAGAATCATCATTGACCGATGTGTCGCGGAGGTGAGAGGCCCAATCCCAATAGAGGTAGCCTGCGAACGGGTGCCTTTGCTCAATCTCATCTCTTTCACTCCAATTAGTTGCGGATAGTATCGAGAGAAATTTGAAGACACTTTCGGCCAACATAGCGCCTGCTTCCGTGGGGTCAAAAATTTGACGTGGTAGCTCCACTGACACAGTCGAGCTCGTAAGGAACTCCTTCACCGAGAAATGAGCAAGTACAATCCTGTCTCTGTCCCCTTCGTCTTTAGGAGGTTCATGAACAATGAGATGAGCGCAGTCACTGATCAACCTTTTTGCATCAGTGACAACATACTTGTCATCCCAACAATTTTCACGCATGTCATCAATAGCAGCTGCCTCTACCAGTTCGCCAAGTCCGAGAGGTCGCCGGGCATATGTGACCCATTGCAGTATCCGGTTCGCACGATTACGTCGAGCTTCACCAAGTGTATCGATGTATTGTAGAGATCGATTGTAGGTCCCATCCAGTCCCTCCGGAAGTCGCGTTAATGCATCTTCAATGTCGCCATCCGTTTCCTGCCGACTGAGATGAACAACCTGTAAGTGAACCCAGAGGAACCTAATGTCACAGTCAAAATATCGAAATGTTCAACGAGCAACAAACTCACATGCCACGAGCACCCTCTAATAATGTCCTGACGACTTCATCTCGTAGCTCGGGTTTCTTTACAACCACGCATTCCCCTTGCGACGATGATATGTCAACATGAGGCTGAGCAAGGAGAACTCTATGTACAATGTAGTTGTTGATGTCTTCCGAGAGATCGTCGGCCAAAAGCTTGACAGACGGCGACCCAAGGGCAGCTGTTATTTCGACCTTTTCCCGACTAGTCACCAGCAACCGCGGACCGGGGACACCTGCTAGCTCCTTCAAGATGGGGAGAACAGATTGTCGATTAGACGCAGCATTGGCTCCGGTCAATATATCAAGCTCGTCCAGAGCATCAAGGACGAGGTAGATCGAGTCGAACGCCCTCTGCTTGAGAGTAGCTATGGACGTCTGCAGCACTGAGAGGCCATTAATGGAGAAGTCAAAGGCGGGGAAGTGGGGTGAGGAAAGAGGAATCTGTTCGGTGAGTTGATAGAGTAGAGTTCCCAGGAGTACCCGACCGTCACGTTTTTTTGGATCATCATGTTGGCAATAAAAATATGCAATGGCTGTTTTGGAATCTTTTATTCCCTGGAGGTCTTCAATAACAGTCGACCTGTTCACGTCAATCAATGCCGATTACTGACGGATGTAAGTGATACTTACGCCAATATAGTCTTTCCTGCGCCGGCTGAAGAAAGGTGAGTGCTCGTACTCGATAACCACCGAACCTAGTTTGAAGTACACGCACCATTTCCAGTGATACATAATAAAGCAGCATCCTTATTCCACAGGTCAGACTTCCACCCATTGTATTCTGGGTGCGACAGCAACCATCTCCCAGAATCGCGTGAGCAGATCATACTACGACATAATTCGTGCTTCGAGGCACAATCTGCGAAAAGGTCAGGCAGTATCAGATCGTTCCGTTTGCGCTCTTTCAATGGCATAATCAGTAACAAAGAAATATGGTTAGCAATCACAGACGTACCCAGATCCCGTCTTTTGGCGGCTTGATCTCTGGCAAGTTGCACCTCTTGTTCCAACTTCGCATGTCGCTTATCAAATTCTCCAACAATTGTGTCCAGCGCCCTGCCCCATGGATTGAAAGCTTGTGTATGAACCCTAATCTTCCCTATGAACATGTCAAGCATAAATTTGAGAGCCAAGTACACAAATACAGCATAGACTTGCTTCGGTCTGCCCCATTCTTATCCATGAAAACACGCATGACCGTCATACACACGGTGAATATGGTAGAATACACATTAACTAGGGCCTGCAAATATAACCGTCATATCAGCCAGATGAATGACGGCAAGTGATGTCATTTCCTACCTCATGCACGTGGGTTGATTCGTTGTACAGTAAAGTGGCATAGTCGTCGTAGATATGTAGTCGTTGTGTGATCTTTTCTAAGGCCTCCACGATCTTCTCGAAGTATCGAGCGTAGTCACAAACAACCTGTTCCACACAGTCAACACAGTCAACACCGGATCAGCTAGATACTCACAGTAATGACGACTCGAAGACAGCTCCAAACTATTCCGGGGACTAGATTGCCTGCGACCCTTTGGTCTACGACCACAAAGAAGCGCTCGAGAGGCTCGATGACCTTCTTGAATTTTTGCGCATATGTATAAGAGCGACTCTCTTTAAGCCGCTTGTTGCAGTATTCATCAACCTCCTTTCCAACATCCTTTGCAGTAAAAGTGAGGTCGAGATTAGTCGAGAGCAGGAACGTTTTGGATTTGCTCGGTAGGTTCTCCACCGCCTCGCTGAAGGCTCCATTATACAATTTGGCGACATCTGGTTTAGGCAATGCGGCGCGATTATCATGGTCGGTTGCTCCTCGATTGGACATCGTGACTTCGTTACCTGAAGGGAAGAGAGAGATGAGGAAGGGCCCAAGTGGATATGAGGTGGAAGGAATGAGAAGGGCGTGGCAGGCAATGTTCCAACATATATATATACCAAGAGCGCTGAGCAGTGACCACAGCCCCAAGTAAGCCTCAAGGGAACATGCATCACTTCTTCAAGCGCGCAAGAATCTGGCGGCAGCATTTACGCAGCACAGCCACACAACCTCCTCGGCTCAGCAGCGCACTGCACTTTCTCAGACTATTGTGAGGGTACATGGTTGAGTGTTGCCCGAGGGTCGAAGCTTACAGCAAACGTTATGTAAACGATGATTTGTACCTGCTTTGACGTGACGTATGATACTGATGGTAGCGTTCTAGACTCAACTTGCCTCTAGCACCTCTCACTGGGACGTCACCCGTTCTAGTGCTTCTGTTCGATAGCCTCTGCAACACGTCAACTCTCATATTCGCCGTAGCCACACCACCCACTACACCATCACCAACAACACCCTCGCACCAGCCATGCCACACAGTTGCCTTCCTAAGACGCATGGTGTCACGAAGGATATTATTGTGCAGGTGGGTCGTGGGGTTTCTGATTTTGGGGGATTGTGCATTGGGTGAGAAAATCGAGATTGTGGTTTATGCTGGGGTGAGGTACGTGTTTGTGTTTCGTGGTTGGGATGTGGGATTTCTTTCACGTCGCGTCGCTTAGGGCCATGTTGGTGTTGGTGTCAGTCCAGCGGGGTCTATGATTGTGGACTCATGTGCCGTGCGTGCACGTGTTGCTTCTCGCCCGATACCGTCGTTTGTGTCTTACCAACACGTCACACTTCTCAGTGTCTCTTACTTGTACATGTTGGCCCGAACCAGGAATATAGTGCATATAGGACCGATATGTACTGAGCTGTGTCAACATGGCTTGAGAGGCTGGGAACTTATACAGCACGACGTCCATCCCGTCCCGTCCGAGGTTTGTACCACGCCTGTAAGTAATATGATTTTATAAACCCGACGAGAGGGGTGAGTACGTTATATATGAGAGGGAACGCGCAACACAGCATGCAATGCACGATATCCGGTACAATACCTACAATATGATTCATTTACTCGGGATGACACTAAGTGTGACAGACTGGAATGAAGCAATGTGTGAACGATAGAATGTAACATGGCTGCTCGGGATTTTTATGGAACGATGGAGAAAGGATGGGATGGATCGAAAGGATGGGATGGATCGAAAGGATGGGATGAATTGAAAGGATGGGATGGATCGATGACGAAAGGAAGCGAAGAAACAAAGGGACGACTTGACGAAGAAAGCACGGAATGTATCAACAAAGAGGGACGGGATGTACTGATGAAGAAAGGAAGGGACGATTCAACGAAGAAAGCACGGAATGTATTGACAAAGAAGGACTGGATTTATTGATGAAGAAAGCAAGGGATGAAATGACCTTCTAAGAACGACAGTACACCTCCGCGAGCTGAGGGTGCAGGAGAGGGAAATCAATGATCTCCGTGTGTGCCTGATCTGTGCACACGTGCATAATTCAATTCAATTGTTGCATCTGATGTCATGATGCGCGTGACGGCAAAGGTCACGCTATCATCCTCCTGCCATACACCTGTCACGCACCCCTCCTGCCATTGTCTCGTCGTTGCCTTTCAGCCCCGTCGCACCGACACTGATCCGCAAAGCGTCCATAACCACTAATGGCGCTCCCGCTCCCGCCACCGCCACGCCCACCACCAATGCCACCTTGTCGTTGTCATCTGACGGATCTGCAGTCCAGACACCAGAGCCTGACGACATCCTCGAAGCACCCCGCTCTCCATTCCACTAAGCCAACTGGATCAAGCCCAAGGCTGCACAAAACCCGTCCGCGGCACATTGGCAAATGGCAAAACTGCTGCCGCACGCCGCGCTGCACACGTTGCTGCTGACGCCCCTGACTCAGACAGCGACAGTGACCGCCACGACGACCCGCCCCCGATCCATCCACGTGATCCACACCTGCCGCCGCACCCGCACTCTCCTCCACCCCTCTCCCCCTCCTCCCCGTCCTCCCCAAACACCCCCCCGCAAAAAGACCCTCCACTTCCTCTCCCCTGAACCACGCACACTGCGTGCCCATTCTTCGACTTTGGTTTCAGTCCCGTCTCCGTCATCGCCCCTCCGTCCGCAGCCGTCCCACATCAACATTAGCACCTATGATGATACTGCCGTCATGCGCGCGTCGTTCTCTGGGGGGTTGGGGGTTAGGGTTGGTGAACGAGTGAGAAAGGGGTGCAACATTCCAACATATATATATATGACCATAAGCACTGAGTAGTGACCATAGCCCCAAATAAGCTTCAAGGGAACGTGTATCAGTTCTTCAAGTGCGCAAGAATCTGGCCGCAGCATTCACACATCACAGCCACAGCCTCCGAGGCTGAGCAGCACACTGCCCTTTCTTAGACCATTGTAAACGTCCAAGATGGTCGAGTCTTGCCCGAGAGTTGACGCTTACAGCAAACATTATGTAAACGATGATTCGCACCTGCTTTGATGTGACGTACGATACTGACGGTAGTATCAGCTCAACTTGCCCCTACTACATTTCACTGGGCCATCCCTGCACTAGTGCCTCTGTTCGGTAGCCTCTCCAATACATCAAGCTCACACTTACCGTCGCCACATAATTACCACCACACACCACCAATACCATCGCACCAGCCGTGCCACGGCGCTGCCGTATCTGCCTCTCCAATGTGGCACAAGGACGCATGGGGCCTCGTCATGTGTAGTTAGGGACTTGTTATGTAGGTGGGCGGGTGGGATTCTGATCTGGTTTCGGAGGGTTGTGCATCAGGGGAGAGATTGAGTTTGTGGTTTATGTTGGGGTGAGGTGTGTGTTTGTGTTTCGTGGTTGGGGTGTGGAATCCGATTCCTTTTACGTCAAGTCTTTAGGTGTTCGTTTCACTTCAGCAGGTTGCATGCACACCCTGTATAAGCACTCCAGGTCTATGATTATGTCCAGAGGTCATGGAATTGTGTACCATAGTGTTGCTTCTCGCATCGTGTCGTCGTTCGTGTCTGGCCAACACCCTCTTTCCTTCTTATAATCCTTTTTCCTTCGCACTCTCACAAGTGTCACACTTCTCCCCGTCTCTCATTTGCATGCCCTGTCCCACTAACTGCTAACATCCCACCCCAGAACTGCGTCCCCAAATCCATGGAATGCAGTGAGCCCAGCGATCACGGTGTGTAAAAGATTACTTAACATTCGTTGTTAGTACATGTTGTACAGCTTTATAACGTTTCCTGCAGTCTCTGTAGGAAGCTAGAATAGACCCGAGAGCACAGAAGATTAGACTTCTTCACATCTGGCATGAATGAAATGTTTCATGATGATAATGATGGTATGTATCGCAGTATACCACACAACCATCTAGGCTAATAGATCGTGCTGACTTGATCTTGGAAGCGGTCTTTCTTGTCAAGTGTGCTGAACCTCAATGCCTCACTTTCCGAAATAACACTTGTTCTGTCGATCATTTCAGGGTCTAACAAGCCATGGCAAAGTTCAACGGTGACAACCTCAAAGTGCCAATTGCCATTTCCTCTGACTCAGTTGCCTAATCCATCATCGTACATACGGATCTACCTGTCAAGTGGCCCGCCAAAGGTTGGAGTTTCTTCCAGGCAATTAGAAACTGCACAGCCAACACATCGTGGCACTTTCCAATACAATCACGGGTGGTTTGAACATCTATAATGTACTACCCCATCACGATCCTAACAAGATTGTGACCATCCTCATTTTTAGCCTGTTTGTGAAGGCTTCGTCGGCCAATACAAAGCAGAGAGTACACAAATCACTTCCAGTGGGATACTACCCGTTGATGATCATGTACTCGTGTGCCATGCATGTACGTGTTGCTTCTCGCTCGATGTCGTCATTCGCGTCCTACCAACGCATCACACTTATCCTTGTCTCCTACTTGTAAGTGTCGGTTTTGTTGTTGTTAGAGATTATTAAGCCTGTTATTTCGTCTGTGCAAATGAATAAAATGATCACTCAATGAGTATCACCTGTGGGAACAAAGTGCATTTGATGACTAAGTAATGCTCCTAGTGTGGCGATTAAAGCCCCCAAAGATGAGCCTGTGAGTGGCAATAGCGATTGAGTGATTGGAATATTGGTGAATCGCTGTTGAAATAATCAATCACCTGTGCAGAGATTTGTTGAGGTACCTGATGATGTAATTGCAGGTTCCTGACAGGGGTGATGGCAACCAGAAGCTTGACTCTCGGATATGATGAAGAGTGGAGTAAGGGATTACCTAGTGATGGCTCAGAGATATTGATCTATGAGCAGATAAGTAAGTCGCAATAGTTGTACTACTAAAGCAGGCTTTAAAGCTGCATAAAACAGTGAGTATGAATCTGTAGTGATATTTTAAGTCACTGTAGACTGTGTGCAATTTGAGTGCAGACTAAATTCTGACTCAGAGTGAGTGTAGACTAAATTCTAACTAGTGTAATGTACAGGTCATACTACAATATTTATACAACATTGTTGCAGATAAAACATCTGGAGTCAATGGGGTAATTGACGCATGTGGACAAAGGGGTGACTACATGCAGTCTGACAGGTAGTGATCATGATGAGGATAATGGTCAGGTGAACGAAATGTTAGGAGACTTTGGACTTTGGTCAGAAGATACAAAGCCCTTTACAACATAGAATGGTAATCATAATCAGTGAGTCATGTCATTTGAAACAATAGGAAAAACAAATCTTTGAAATTCCTCAAATATATGCATGTCAATGCATGTATAGGGACTCATGCCCTCTTTTCCCTGTTCATTGGGCAGCTATTCAATGAATACTCTTGGTACTCTGTTTCACTCACATTCCGCAAGTTCTGATGGCCCTGTACACCACTTCCAAATGGTGTAGCATGATCAAATGGTCTGGTGGCCTGGAGATTATGGAATCTTTAATCACACCAAATTCATCCTTTAGATGCTTGGTCTCCAATTGGGGTCTTGTTCTCCCCGATTGTGTGAGATGCTCATGATGTCATATGATTCACATATGAGTTCAATAATATTCTGATCAGTGAATCACACTGATGCTAGTAGCATGTTACCTCAGTGTAACAGTGAATTAGTAATCGCATAATGGTGAGGTATTAATGATTCAACCCAGAGAATATATAAATATTATTTTTTATAAATGTGATAAAGGGTGAGTATGCTATATATGTATGGGAGGGAACGCACGACACAGTATGTGATACGTAACACGCAACACAATGCTCCTAGCACACAACACATGATATCTGGTAAGATACACTATGATACAATTCATCTGCTTGGGATGACAATAAGTGTGAAGGGCTAGAATGAAGCTACATGTGAACAATACAATACAATACGTCTGCCCCACATAGGTCTGAATTGATGGAAAAAGGATGGAAATTGGAGAAGAAAGGGCATAATAAATCAACAAAGAAAGGATGGGATGCAGTGACAAAGAAAGGATGGGATGTATTGACCAAGAAGAACGGGATGCATTGACAAAGAAAGCAAGGGGTGAAACAACACTCTGTAAGTAACAATACACCTTTTCCTTTCCACAATTGCACCACCTATGCTACAGATGTCTTTCATTGCACTCTGGATTGACAATTGTGTACATGGTGGCATTCATCATTCCAAATCAACACCCACACAGCATGATTGCCCTGATTATCCCTGTCATGACACAAAGGCTGCCAAGGTCAAGTCCTATAGGAGCTATGTTTTCAGGTGAATATGAAACTGAATGCTAACACACATTAATGCTGAAATTAATGCTAATCATCATGTTTTTCATGATGTCTGGGCCCTGATCTGCCTCTCAATTGTGCATGAGGCCAGATAGTTCTGTACACTCACCCCATCTATTTGCCTCTCTGAACATCCCTAGAGAACCGCTGCACTGTACTGACTTACCCATATTGCCAACAGAGCTGGGAAAGCAAATCACAGTCAAATATAAACACTAGATAAGCTTTAGCTATTCATTGATCACCATGTTCTGCTAGTAGGATATACTTCTTCAACTGGATTGGAGTCCCATGAAATGGCACAGCAAGTCCACTATCATCTATCTATATCAATATTTATGCAAAGCTTCGTATATGATATGTTACTTATCTATCCATGGCCTATCTACTGTATAACAAATGAACTCAAGAGTTTGGAACCGGTTTGAATCAGCCACTCTGATCAACTGCCACACTCCTGGTGGGGTGGGATGTGGTTAGGAGGCTGGCCAGGCTCTGGGATAGGATGCAGGGGCAAGTGGGCGTGAGGGGAGGGGGACAGGAGTAGGGTGGAAGTGGCTGTGCTGGTACACATGTTGGTTTGGACCCGGGTTGGTTGACATGTATTCAGCTGTGTCGATACAGCTTGAGAGGCCGGGAGCTTACATAGCATGGCATCTATCCTATCCTGTCCAAGATTTGTTCCACGCCTGTAAGTAATCAACTTTATAAACGTGAGAAGGGGTAAGTATGCCATATGTAAGAGCGAATGCGAAAAGCATGCAATACACAACACACAGCATGCCACACACAATATGCAGTAACACAACACACAACACGTGATACCGAGTCTGATACACTAAGATATGATTCGTCTGCCTGGGATGTCGCTAAGCGTGAAAAACTGGAATAAAGCTACATGTGAATGATAGAATCCCAGATGGCTGCTTGGGACAAATTAGGAACAATGGAGAGAGGATGGGATGGATCAATGACAAAGGACAGCATGAATCAGTGAAGAAATGAAGGGACGACTCAACAAAGACAGGATGGGATGTATTGATAAAGAAAGACATGATGTATTCACAAAGAAAGGATGGGATGTACTTATGAAGAAAGGATGGAATGTATTCATGAAGAAGGATGGGATATATTCACGAAGAAAGTAAGGGATGAAATGACACTGTAAGCAACAGTTCACCTTTTCTTTTCTGCAATATGAGGAGTAGGCTATATGACATGGGTGTGGGAAGAGCCCTAGCAGGGTCAGAGAGAAAAGCAGGAAAGAGGGTAGCAAGTGCAGGAGCAAAAGCAAGAGATCCTAATCTCTTGCTTTTGTTACTTCGGAGCTCTGTTCCACTGATATCAGTGGAAAAAACCTTCAGCATGACACCCAACATGGAACCCAAATGGAGTGAGAGCAGTGCCACAGTCATAATTTCTCATTTTTTTACTCAGGAGCTTGGTTCCGCTGACATCTTTGGAATTAAGCTCCAAAGTGATATCCAATGTAGAACACAAACAGAGCACAACCAGCTCCGGAGAACAGAGCACAACCAGCCTGCACTGATACATAGATGCTCTAATGTTGAGGGGAAGCAGCAGGTAGGGATCACAAGTACAGAGACATGTATTCCCTCTTCACAATTGCCCCATTGATCAATCAGCACTATCAGCCTCGCTTGGAGAAGAATGGATACATCATGCAGCAGCCTCTACTCAAACCAGGATCCAGCGCTAACTGGTTCCAATGAAGGGGACATGATAGTGAGCTTGGGGGTTAGTTGTCAATGAGTGGGTATAGTCCCAGCAATACCCATAGGCAGGAATTTGGTAATAGCGGGAGCGTGATTGTGAGTCTGCACAGAGCATTGAGCATCAGACTCAGGCTAATCAGAAATGTGTCGTCCATGCTGCAGGCCAGGGTGAAAAGGGCAGGTGGCAAGGAAATCCAGGTTGTATGAAGGCCATAAGGCAACAGAAAGTAAATCAGCGGTATACAGCCATAAATACACAACAGATGAAGAAGCTAACAAAGAATCAAGTGGCTCGAAGCTGGACATGGGTCTGTGGAATTGTGGAATGAAGTTATGTGTCATGATGGCAAGATTGCGTCCAGTGTCACAATATGTCTGAGTTTTGGAGGAAGAGGTAAGTCCTCCTTCAAAACTTAGCATAGTAACAGCATCTGACTAATCACCAACAACATGATGCTGTCATGGCAACATCTGGTTGTTGAAGGATAAGTATTAAAATGGAGGTTACAATAACATCAAATCTGAAACTTTACTGATTGACATACGTGAACTGGTGATCATCTTGACTGCCACCAGGTGCACCCACTGCAAAGGGGGATGCAAGGGAAATCAATGATCTGTGTGTGTGTCTGATCTGTGCAGTTCCACATGCGCATAATAGAATTCAATTGTTGCATCTAGTCTTAACACATTATGTCATCCTAGATGTGTGTGATGGAGATGGTCATGCCAACATTGTTGTGTGCCAGTCATGCACTCTTCCTGCATCATCCACCTTTGTAATTGGTGTCACTGTTGCTGCCATCCTAAAAATAGACCCTTCTCTCCACCACCATGAAACATCTCATCATCACCTTTCAGCGCCATCATGCTGACATCAATCCAGCAAAGCCATCCACAACCACAATGCTCCTGCTGCCACCAACACTGCCTCATCATTGTCATCTGATGGATCCACAGTCCAGATGCCAGAGCCCAACAATGATCTTGACCTGCCCTGCTCTGCATCCCACTAGGCAAGCTAGCTCAATTCCAAGGCTGCACAAAAGCCCTCCATGGCACATTGGCAGGTGGTGAAGTTACCACCACATGCTGGGCTGCACACATCACTGCTGACCACCCCCAACTTGGACAGCAACAGCAACCACCATGATGACTCACTGATGAGCCATCCACATCTGCCGCTGCACCTGCACCTGCACCTGCACCCCGCCCTTCTCCACCCCCCTCCCCCTCCCCCTGCTTCCCCTCCTCCCCATCCATGCCAACCTCTCCCTGTTGTGAATATTGAGACAGATTGCCGGTCGATTGATACCAGTACGTACCCCACAACCACCAGCATCATTCACACTAGATATGATACCTTCTTCCAACCCTTCACTACATCACTGGTCTATAATGGCCTCATGTATATCAATCCCTCTCCCCATATCACCCATACCATTCCACTCTACCCTGCTTTGACACATTCACTATGGCCTACACTCCTCCATACAACTCAACTGAGACTACAGTATGTACATGTGTTTTAATTAGGCAACCATCCATTCTGCTCGCTCCATTCTATTTCCATGACTGAGTCGAGGCCGCTTCTGGATAGCAAAGTATTTTCCACCCTTCATTCCACCAAATCTCTCCCTGCGTCTCACAGTAGCTAGGTTAACTACACACATATAAGTAGCTAGCAGTTGTTGTGTTAGAATTAGACAAAAATACTTGCTTCCCCCTGCACTTGAGTGTAGCCTGTGCCGGAGTCACTAGAACAGTCATTATCTCTTGCTCCTAAAAACATCCTGTATCACTCTCAGAACATTGGCATATTGTTCTACAACATACTACCTATCCATTACCTTGACAGAGCCAACTTATCCTCAGAACACACATTTTATTACTCTGACCCAGGAACTCGGCTCACCATCTGCGGGCTGCTGATAGAGACTGGACAATCATACTCCATACATAATCAGAAACTATAAACAACCATCTAAACTACTTTATAACACTCCCCACATCACACCCTCCCAAAAAAAGACCCCCCACTTTCTCTCCCCCAAACTGCATGACCATTCTTCAACTTTGGTTTCAGTCCCATCCTCACATCAACCTCAGCACCTGCCAGGGCCCCACATGCAGACTGCAGAGCCACATCCCTGTGAAGCCAATGACACTGGCGTCTTGCAGTGGTTGTTCTCTGGGAGGGTTAGGGGGGGGAGGGGTGGCAGCAGGAGTAGGAGCAGGAGGCACATGGCACTGATCCCTCTACACAGATCATGTCATTGAGCAGTAGGCATGGTGGCACCCTATCCTTGAGCAACAGGAGCGTGAGCACAGAATGTGGCTTCTTGACAGGGGGGGCTCCCCAAGAAGTAGTGTTGTTAAAGATTATTAAGTCTGTTATTTGGTGTGTGCAACAGAATAAAAAGATTGCTCAAGGGTATTGCTCATGGGAACAAAGTGTGATTGATAACTAATTAATGCTCCTAGTGTGGCGATTAAAGCCCCTGAAGATGAGCCTGTGAGTGGCAATAGTGAATGAGTGATTAGAAAATTGGTGAATTGCTGTTGAA
>QFFB01003608.1:0-11087 GCA_003316465.1 Ramaria cf. rubripermanens | reverse complement strand
AGGGCGATGTTGGGGAATCAATGGTCTGAAGGGGAATAGAGTTTGAAGCTGCGTTGTTGATGGATAGCATGGGGATAACAATGAACTGATAATCGATGGGATATGGCTGAGTCGACTGGCTGGGCTGAACTGAGATGATGGAATAAGCTGAGATGAAATAGACGCATGTAGAGCTTGGAGTTTTTAAAGGCTCCTCGGAGTTTGAAGCTTTTAGATGCGTTTTGTTCGATTTTCCTTCAGTGTATACAAGTATACTATAGGGCCCAACCAACATGTCTAACAGAAGAAATACAGAAGTGAGTGCAGAATGGAAAAGGCGGAAATAGCAGAACAGAGTAGTTAAACGGAAATGGGGCCGGGCTTATCTGGGTACACCTGGTGGAAGTCAGAGACAAGCTCAGAAGTGTGGTCAAGTTTGGTCATAGAGATCCAGGAGGTTTCCTCATCAGTACCCTCATAGCTGGTCCACTTGACAAGGTATTGCAGCTGGCAGCAGTAGCAGTGGTTGAGCTTCGAGTTAAGGATTTCCATGATCTTGTATTCCGGATCTCCGTCGATGATCACCAGCGGGGGCAGAGGTTGTTCATGGTGCGGAATGTTGTTTGGAGTTGCGGGCTTGAGCATCAAGACATGAAAGACTGGGTGTACTGCACGCATGCTGTCAGGTAGTTTTAGTGTGAAGGAACGACTACCAGCCTTAGCGATGATCTTGTAAGGTCCAAGGTATTTTTCAGAAAGTTTCTTCAAAGGTTGAGTGGTGCGGAAATTCTCTGCCTTGATGAAGGCTTTATCACCAATGTTGAATTCTGGTTGCGGAAGGTGTTTCTGGTTGGTGGAAGATTGATAGTGTTTTTGAGCCATGGCAATATTTTCATGGAGGTGTTGGTGGAGCTTGTCAAAGTCCACAATGAATTCATAGGCACGAGCGGAAGCAAGGTCCCGTTTGGGGTGAACTGTGAGGTTTGTGTGGTAGCCCTTGTTGGCGTAGAATGGAGAGATGCCAGTAGTGGCACTGGGGGCATTGTTATAGGCGAATTCCACTAGCAGAAGGAGGCTGGACCAGTTGCTATGCTGATAGTTGCAGTAGACGCAGAGGTACTGTTCAAGTGTCTGATTAGTATGTTCCGTCTGGCTGTCTCCTTCTGGGTGGTAGCCAGAAGTGAAGTGTAGCTCCATGTCCAAGGCCTTGCCCAAGGTGCAGAAGAAGGAAGAGATGAATTCCAAGCTGCGATCAGAAGTGATGTGGGATGGAATGCCGTGCTTGGAGAAGATGTGGATCATGAAGAGTTGTGCAAGCTGAGTGGAAGTGATGGTGTTGTGAGTCGGAATGAAGATGGATTGCTTGGTGAGTTGATCTACGATGATCAGGATAGTGTTGTAGCCGGAGGATGCAGGAAGCTTTTCAATGAAATCCATCAATATTGAATTCCATGGTTGTTCTGGGATTGGAAGTTGCTTGAGAAGACTGTAGGGTTTGTGGCGCTGTGGCTTGGACCGCATACATGTAGTGCAAGACTTGCAGTAGTCTTGGACCATACTGCAGAGGATGGGCCAAGTGTAGTTGCGTCATACTAGGTTGAGGGTTTTGTTTTGACTGAGGTGTCCTGAGAGCGGATAATCATGGGACTTCTGAAGGATGCGGAGTCAGAGGTCGTTGATGTCCGGAACATAAATCCAGGTCTTGTAATGGAGTAAGTTATCAGGGTCGAGAGACCATCCAGGACTGGAGGGGTTGTCGAGGTGTTTGGCAGAAAGGGGGTCGGAGCGAAGTGTGGAACGGATGTCGGAATTGAGTTGTTTGGTGTCCATGATGATCGAGGCATGGAGTAGTGGAACGTGGAATGTGGTTGCTTGGAGGGACGATGCCAGTTGTTTGTTAGTGAACATGGGGCAGAAATTGTGAGGATTAACACTGGCATAGTTGCTACTCCCCTCTTTTGGGTAGACATCCCATCGTCAAGTAAGCAAGTTGGGTTTTGTTCCGAGCCGCCCAGGATGGAAACAGATCACCATGTTGAACTATGAGAGGTATTGTCAGGGGACACCCTATTTCCCACCTCTGAAGTTCCAGAGCTACAACTCCGAAGCTCCACACTCCCGCACCTCCGAAGCTTCGGAGTTTCGAACTCCGACCCACTTCCACTTTCGGAGCGGCTCTGGAGGTGAAATGGCTCACATACAACATCCAGGGTCGAGTGGAGATCCGTGGCATGCAGGGTTGGTACATACTGAGTGACGACCCTGACTGTAGTTAAGCGTAGTATAATACGGGCTCACTGGCAGTATGGGACCTTAGACTTTTCTCTTCGGTTTTCCCCTCTGTCAGGTGAGATCCCCTCCCATTGTATGTCTACTTGATTTATGTAGACTTTGGTTTTCCCCTCTGTCAGCCTGTGTGATAGGGTAGTTTCTACAGTGCACAAGGGTTGCCCTTACAGGTATTTGGACCAATGGACTTGTTGGCAAGTGAGGAGCTTAGTGGTCGCAAAGTATTCTAGGTTCTTATGGTCTGTGACGACATCTATTGGGTAGGTTGGGCCTTTGAGATAGTGTCACCAAATTTTGAACACTTTGAATATCGCGAGTAATTCCTTGTCATGGACATCGTAGTTGAGTTCCAGAGTGGAAAAGGTGCAGGAGTGGAAAGCGATTGGATGTATTTCTCCATCTTCTGGTGAAATCATCGAGAGGATCGCTGCAAGAGTGTAGTCAGAAGCATCAGTCTCAAGAACAAGTCTGGCTTTGGGAACCCAGAACACGAGTATCGGTCCCATGGTGAAAGCCTTTTTGAGGGTTTTGAATGCAGAGCAACATCCCAGGCTGAAATTCCATGGAATACCTTTCCTGGCGAGACATGTAAGCAGAACGGTAATGTTGGAATAGTTGTAAATGAAATGTTGGTAGAAATTTGCGAATCCTAAGAAAGATTGAACATCCTTGACACATCACGGTTCCAGCCAATCTTAAATAACCTTGATCTTGTCTTCCACCATTGTAAGGCCGTTAGGAGACAGGATGTAGCTGAGGTATTCAACCGTATCGTGGTGGAACTCACACTTTTCCGCTTTAGCATATAGCTTGTGCTTGCAGAGTCAGCAGAGAACCTCTTTTACGTAACTGCAGTGTTGTTCCAGATTGTCAGAGTAGATGAGGATGTCGTCTAAATACACATGAACATAAATGTTGAGTAGGTTGGAAAAGATATCATTCATGAAACATTGGAAAGCTGCGGGAGCGTTGGTGAGGCTGAACGGCATGACCAGCCATTCAAAGGAGCCATAGCAGGTGCAGAAGGTGGTTTTCCATTCATCACCTTCTTGGACATGAACAAGGTGATAAGCATGCTGGAAATCGATCTTGGTGTAGATCTTGGCCTTGTGTGGAGTATCCAATAAGTCAGAAATGCATGGAAGCAGATAGCGATCCTTTTTGGTGATGCAATTGAGGCCGTGGAAATCGATGCAAAGGCGGAGTGTTGCTTTCTTTTTGATGAAAAGGATGGGAGCACCATGTGGAGACAGGGATGGATGGATGAAACATATTGAGGTGTTCATTGACGAATTCGTGGAGGGACTGAAGTTCACTCTGAGAGAGGGAATAGATTGGGCCCAAGGCAGAGCAGAGTTTTCTTCTAGTTTGATTTTCAGGTCATAGGGGTGATGTTCTACAGGAACGTCGGCCTTGGCCTTGCTGAATACATCGGAGAAGGAGTGGTAATCTTCTGGGACAGAAGACATATCCACAGGGGCAGAAACAGAGCAAGCATTCACATGGGTGGGGTCAGAGAGTCGAAGCTGAAAGGTTTGCAATCCTTCTTGTTTCTGGGCACAGCGGAATGCAGCTGCATTTACCAGAGCAATTCAGGGTGTTTCGAGCTTAGGGGATGGAGGGCATACTGAAGGAACAGAGTGCGGAAGTGAGTCCATGGGTGGGTGCTGGAAGGAGGCAGTAGCCATCCTCAGCAGAAAAGACGTCAGAAGAGACAGAGCAGACTCCGGGGTGCGGAACTTGATATGACCTGAAACCCAGTCAATCAATGGATTGTAGCAGGCAAGCCAATTATGTCCTAGCACAACAGAGCAGCTAGCGTCAAGTGGAGTAATGTAAAACGTAACTTGTTGGGTGTCTCCAGTAGCAAAACAGATGGACAGGTCCACTGCCTCGGATATCTCTGAGTTAGAGGAACCATCAAAAAGGTGGAGTGGAATTGATGGAATTTTGTAGGTGCAGAGTTTATATTTGAGTGTGAAGTTGGAATCGAGGAAGCAGTGAGTGGAACCGGAATCGACCAGTGCCTGGAAGGATGGGCTGTTAACAGTTCCAGAGGTGAGCAGAATCATGAGGGAGTTGGAAGCGGAAAGAGCAGACGCGTTGAGTCAAGCCTCATTGTTCGCACAAATGGGGTCAACACAGCCCTCTGCTTGTGCGGAGGTAGGAGGACTGCTGACTATTTTTTTGGTTCCAGTGTGGTTTTCACCTCGGGTTTGTCTTCCATGGCTTTCGCAGCCCATCCCTTGGACTTGTTCACAGAAGAGTTGGATTTGGGGCATTTGCACACCATGTGACCAGAGTTGCTGCAGAAGAGGCAAAGGTTGTTGTCCATGCGGCATTGCCGTTCTTGAGTAGTCAGTTTGCCATCCTTTCCTAATTTGTCAGAGAGGTCAGGAGTGGTTTTGTGGCCGTTGGTGTTTGATCCAGAAGCGGTTGTGTTACCATGCAGAGCGGGAGTGTTGTTCCGGTTTCTGGAAGTGGAACCAGAAGTGTTGGAGTTTGAAGTCTTTTTGTCTCAGCATGGTGGTTTCTTGTCGGAGGACCTCTCCATCTTGGAGGTGCTCTGACTAGCGTTTTCACGGGAGACCTCTGAGTGTTGTTCCCAGTAATGGGAGTTGATAGACTGGGCTAGCATACGGAGTCCGGCAAGAGTGTCAGGTTTCCTGACGCAAGCGATTTTGTCCTTGATGTGGGACAGAAGACCTAGGTAGAACTGTCACCATAGTGTGGCTTTGCCCCATTGGACTTTTGGAGCGAGTTGCTGGAAGCTGACAATGTACTTCGCGATCTTGTGAGTTTCCTGCATGTGGAGCTTATCAAGTTCATTTTCGGCATCAGCTTCCACATTGAATGGACCAAAGTTGCCACAAAGTTCCGCGATGAAGTCGGAATAGTCATCCGCCCAATCCAGAACTTGGAAAGGGTCCATCAGTGTGGGTTCAAAATAGTCAAGTGCTGTTCCACGCAAATAGGAGAGGGCATAGTTGACTTTGATGGAGTCCTGTTGGAAAGCTTCAGGGCGGTCACAGAAGTTGAGCTGGAGTTGGACGAGGAAGGGTTGAAGCTTCTTTGGGTCAGAGCTGTCGAATTGATCCGGCTCATGGATTTTCGTCTGTGGGTTAGCCAGCCGGGGTGCTTGTAAGTTCCTGGCTAGCAGAGCGATAGCATGTGCAAGGTCATTAGCCTGGGCAGCAGGCATGGGATTTCTGGGGGGGTTACCGCCAGGGGGGCCACCGCCAGGCAGACCACCGGGACCTCTGGGGGGACTACCAGGGGGACTATTAGGGGGACTACCAGGGGGACCACCAGCAGGGCCGTGATTTCTCAGGGTGGGAGCGGAATGATGCAAACTTCCATTGTCCGGAAGGTTGCTATCACCGTCGCTATTGTCAGCATTGCTGGTCGTCAGGTGGATTATCATCCGGGAGCTCTTCGATACAGCCTTGCAGCGGAATGCTACGGGGATGTGAGGGGGGCGTATAAATGGCAGCATCAGGGTTAATGGGACTCATGATATTATCGGAAAGACCTGGGCATGGGGGGGATGCATGGGTCCTCTGGGTGGTTCAGAGTCCAACCGTTTCAACAGTGCCAGCGCGAGTGGCGGTAGTCGTTGTTCTGGGGGGCATGGTGAGTGTCAAGACTTGAAGTTCAAATATACTGTTACAGGCATGTAAAACCGTAAGGCAGAGAAGGATGGAAGACAGATTGGAAGGGACTTTGGCTTCAGCTTATATGCTGCACCTCTCGACAATCACAGGTCCCAAGATTTCAGAACAGAAGGTCAAGCTAGATAACACAGTTCCACAGTATGTGCGGAAGTGCAGAAACAGAGGTAAGGGCGGAAGTGTACTAAGAGCACTACAGAAGGTTAACACAGGAAATATAGTTGATATTTGAACTAAGATTACTAGTGCGAATACAGGAGCTTATATACTTTGGGGGTACATGTAAGGAAGTAGCAGTAATGAGCTCCGAGTTGGAGCGGAAGAGATGTACGGTATGAAATCATGAGCGGAGTTGGGGATCATAGGGCAGGGGGGGGCGTAAGCTTGGTAACTAAGTGGGTGACCATCATCCGTTGGTAAGGGGACACAGGCGTTCCATGAGGAACAAGGTACCCTTGCTGATGGAGGGGCCAGGAGGATCGGAGAGCTGAGTAACGGTAGGGGGGTAATGGAAATGATAGAGTGGAAGGCAGAATGGGAGTGCGGAAAAGCGGAAACAGGAGTGCAGACTGTACAGGTGTAACATGAGGATAATGGTCAGGTGAGTAAAATGTTAGGAGACTTTGGTCAGAATATACAAAGCCCTTTACAACATAGAATGGTAATTGTAGTCAGTGAATTGTGTCATTTGAAACAATAGGAAAAACAAATCTTTGAAATTCCTTGAATATATGCATGTCAATGCATGTATAGGGACTCATGCCCTCTTTGCCCTGTTCCTTGGGCAGCTGTTCCATGAATACTCTTGGTACTCTGTTCCACTTGCATTCCACAAGTTCTAATGGCCCTGTACACCACTTCCAAATGGTGTAGCATGTTTGAATGGTCTGGTGGCAAGTCACAAGTCACAAGTCACAAGAGTCACAAGTTCTACATCATAAGTCACACGAAGCCAGGTCACCATCACAAGAAGTCACTGGCATTATATCCCAGAAGAACAGGTTGTACAACTTGTTCTCCACATCAGTCAACCCATAGTAGTAGTCCCTTTGCCACATGAATGACTGCATTATAGACTGTCCACATAGAAGGACTGTTGTGTGCAGGCTAATAGGTATTATTCCTGTTAGTGTATCTTTACTGACTCACTTTGTTGCTTCAGCACAACAACCAGGCTCTTTACTGAAGGGCATACATCATGCTCCCAAAGAGAATCAAGAAGGAGAGGGTACATTTCAATAAACCCCAAGGCATGGACAAACTTTGTGACCTCATTCAGAAATTTGACCAAAGATATTGGGAATGAAGGTCTGAGCTCTCTCATGAGAGCCACTTGACCCTGAAACCCAAGGCAAAGAATGAGAAAATGAACCGAGCCCACCCTGTCCCTGACCATTGGCCTCCAACTGGCAACTCTAATGCCCAGCCCAACTCCAACTCCAACCCATCAAAGGAGAAGGACAAGCCAAAGGGGAAGGCAGCCCAGCAGCCTAAGAAACCTGACCTTACAGATAAGCTCAGGAAGGATGGCAAGCTTACCCCACAGGAACAATAGCATCACATGGACAATGACCTCTGCCTGCTTTGTGGCAAGGGAGGTCACATTGTGTGTGACTGCCTGTTGTGCACAAGAGGATGAGCCACTAAGGCTTCTGATGGGAAGGCCTCCAAAGGTAAAGCCAAAAGTTCAGCCCAGGCCTCTGAGGCAAAAAAATAGTCAGCAACCCTTTGACCTCTGTGCATTCCAAGGGTTGTGTTGGCTCAGGTTGAATGCAAAGGGAGGTAAGACTCAATGCTTCCACTTTTTCTGATTCTATGTCTCCTGTAGTTAGTTTATGTTCTGACCTTATCCCTCATGTATCCCTCAAAGCTCTAGTAGATTCCAGTTCTACACATTGTTTCATTGACTCCACTTTTGTTTATAAATATGGTCTGAAAACATGGTCTATTTCATCTATACCACTTTGTTTATTTGATGGTAGTATGTATGAACTTGATTATCACAGAATCAGTAGTTATACCTATCCAATTCCCCCACAGTCACACCCACTCTGTATATTTCTATGTCACCCCCTCAGATATATCCATTTCAGTAGTTCTTGGACACAACTGGTTCACCCACTACAATCTGTTGATTGATTGGGTATTGGGCAGTATTATGTTCCAAACAACCCTCCCAGGAATTCCTTTGGACACTCCATTGGTTTCAGCTCATGCTATTTCAGCTGAGTCCATCCTGAACCTGGCACCCCTCGAGGTGCCCACTCCAAAGCTTGAAGCACCCAAGGTTGCCTTAATCAATGCAGCTGCATTTGTGCACACCTGTAAAATGGAAGGTACCCAGTGTTTCCAGTTGACCCTTGCGACAGCCAACATCTTGGTCCATTTGGCATCATTCCCCCCCAAACAGGTGGATCTGCAAAAGGTCCCAGAGGAGTATCACAACTTTGCCAACATCTTCAGTAAACCCAAGGCTGATGCCTTGCCACCCCACCAAACCTATGACCTGAAAATCAACTTGGAAGAGGGAGCTACACCCTCTCAACCTCCATTGTACTCACTCTCGACCTTGGAACTCACTATGCTTCAAGAATTCATTGATAAGCATTTGAACATGGGTTTCATTTGGTCCACTCGGTCCCTGCAAGGGGATCCCATCCTCTTCATCAAAACAAAGGATGGCATGCTTTGGGTTTGTGTAGACTTCCAAGCTTTCAATAAGATCACAAAGAAGGATCAATATCCACTTCCCCTGATTACTAACTTATTAGAAGCACCTTGCAAAGCTCATATCTATACCAAGATCAACCTCCAGCATGCATACCATCTAGTCAGGGTAGCTGAAAGAGATGAATGGAAGACAGCATTTTGAACCCATTATGGTTTGTTTGAATGGCTGGTCATGCCTTTTGGTCTTACCAGTGGCCCCTCAGTTTTTCAATGTTTCATGAATGATGTCCGAGGAGATCTATTAGATGAATGTATTGTTGTCTACCTTGACAATATTCTCATCTACTCTGATGACCCCATTCAGCACAGGGAACACATCCATGAAGTACTATGCCAGCTCTGTAAGCACAGCCTCTATGCCAAAGCAGGTAAATGCGAATGGCACTGAGACTCCATGGAATTCCTTGGATATATGCTATCCACTGATGGACTCACTGTGGCCTGTGACAAAGTACAGACAATCTAGGATTGGCCTGAACCTCAGAAGGTTAGAAACATCCAGTCCTTCCTTGGTTTTGCCAACTTCTACTGTCATTTCATTCACAATTACTCAGACATAACTGTTCCCCTCACTTGGCTCACCAGGAAAGGCACACCATGGGCATTCACTGAAGAATGTCAGAAATTGTTCAATTATTTAAAGAATGTGTTCACTTTGGCCCCAATCCTTATGGACTGGATTCCTGACCAACCTTTGATGCCTTGGACTATGCAATTGGTGCTATCCTCTCTATGTTTGACTCCAAAGGCAAATTATGTCTGATTGCTTTCCACTCTCAGACCTTTTCTGGTACTGAGCTCAACTATGATGTCCACGACAAAGAGCTACTGGCAATTTTGGAGGCTTTCAAGTGTTGGAGACACTATCTAGAGGGTTTGGCAACCCTAATAAATGTCATCACCGACCACAAAAATTTGGAGTATTTTCCCACCAATAAGGTTTTATCTCAAAGACAAGCTCATTGGTCCAAATACTTATCACAGTTCAACCTCATTGTTCAGTTCCATCCCGGAAAACTTGGCACTAAGCCTGATGCTTTAACTAGATGATGGGACATCTACCCTAAAGAGGGAGGTAATGACTATGTCCAAGTCAATCCTCAGAACCTACAACCAATATTCACCAACCAACAACTCTCTGAATCACTTTGTGCCACATACTTACTTGCACCTATACTCTGAGTGAGCACCTTGATAGACTCTGAACAACTTCATGCTGATATATTAGCTAACCCAAAATATGACCCCATGGCCAAAAAGCATCTCAGTAATAACACAGACCCAAGATGGACACAAACTGATGATGGGTTCCTACACCTTGACAACCAAATCTATGTTCCCAAAGCTAACAACCTCTGACTCCAAGTACTACAGCACAAACATGACCATGTACTTGTGGGACACTTTGGTCAAAACAAGATGTTGGCCCTCATCCACTGAGAATATACTTGGCCAGGACTTTGGACCTTCATTATTGACTTTTGAAAGTCATGTACCACTTGTATGTGATCTAAGTCACAGTGCCACTGGCCTTATGGTTTCCTAAAGCAGCTCCCAATCCCCAAGCAGCCTTGGAATTCAATATCTATGGCTTTCATTGAGCAGTTGCTGGCTGCTTTGGGATTCACTGCCATTCTGGTGGTTGTGTGCTGCCTCACCAAGCAAAGCATCTTTGCTCTAACTTACGACACGGTCACTTTGGCTGACCTTGCAAAGCTATTCATGCTACATGTCCTCTCTAAGCATGGAGTACCTTCACATGTCACCTCCAACCATAATTCCAAATTTGTATCACACTTGTTTCAGTCCCTCGGTAAAGCTCTCAACATGATATTGCATTTCACCTCAGGTTATCATCCCAAAGGTGATGGTCAAACCAAATGTGTTAATCAGATGTTAGAACAGTACATTCGAGTGTATTGCAATTATCAGCAAGACAATTGGTCTGATTTGCTATCACTCACAGAGTTTGCTTACAACAATGCCCCTAGTGCTACTATGTGTATCTCACCATTCTATGCCAACAAGGGCTACCAACCAAACCTCACTGTCCACCCTGAATGGGACCTTGCATCCTCCTGAGCTCAAGATTTTGCTGCTGACCTTGATGTTAGATCCCTGAGATCTAACACCAAGACTCCAAACCTTCAGACCTCCAAACTCCAAAGTAACTATTATATTCCGTTTTAGTTCTTATTGTTCACCTCTTAAAGTATAATCCTCATTCACAACCCAAAGTAGAATACTTGTACCTCACTTGATCCGAACCTCCAACCCTATTCCAAACTCCAACTATTATTTGACTCTTATATCCTTCTTGTTCTACGTTTATGTCTTTCTTGTTACACATTCTTAGGATACGATTAGAATACAAGGTATTAATAGTCCTCCAATCTTATATCCGTTCTTTAGTTTGAA
>QFFB01003605.1:0-12184 GCA_003316465.1 Ramaria cf. rubripermanens | reverse complement strand
CAGGAGGTCACACTACTGGAAGTGCCATTCCACGTGGCGCACGGCGCGGTGGTGCTGCCTCAGCCGCCAGAGGTTCTGTGGTGCAACACAGTACTGGGCCTGGGTCCCATAGGCCTGATTTCCATGATGTACAGGACATTCCTGTAAGTCATTATATATATATTGTTTTTATGTTGACCTAACCTGCAATCTGATGTGGCCCTCAGCCAGTGCGTCCAGGTCACCAAGAATTACTGTGCGAACCTCCGAATTCCAACTCGCAGTCACAGTCTTATTCTGAATTTGATCCCACTAGTTATATCCTTGATGAAAACTTTGATTATAGCTCGTTGGCTGGCTTCAACTTTACCATCGCATGCCCTGAGGGACTCAATATCGCTCCAAATTTCAACATGGATATGAACCCGATGAATGACATCCCTGAAGCCAGCGATCTCATTGACACTTTGACTTTGACTGCTGCCAATCAAGTTGAAAGAGGGACAGGCGCATTTCCTGCCAGTGAGTCGCAGGATATCCCTTAGTGGCGAGAAGGTGTCAGCAACTATATTACCGATGGTGCGCTACCCATAGGGGGTGTGGGGATGAGCCCTCGTCATCCCCATACCAATTTGGATATGAAATATTGGCTGCCAGTAGTAAGTTTTATTTTATTTCACTTGAATATTCAATTTTCTAATATATCACTAAGCCATCTACTTCCATGGCTGGCGCAACCTCTTCCATAGCTGGCGCAACCTCTTCCACAGCTGGCGCAACCTCTTCCACAGCTGGTGCAACCTCTTCCACAGCTGCTGTTACCCATCCCTCCACAAACAAATGGCGAGGCGGTATTGACTTGGCCACTGAACTTCGGAACTCACGTGCCCGGCTCGACCCTTCAAGCCCCCACCCTTCCCTTTGTGCTATCTCCCAAGCCGCATCCTCAACCCGCCCTTCCCATCGCTCTCTCTCCCCAGCACCATCCTCAGGTAGCTCATTTCTGTCACTCCCCTCTGCTACTACCAATGTTTCCAGTGCCAGCCAAAATTCTCTCCAGTCTGATACTGGCAGCCGGTCTATATCCCCAGCACCATCCAATGCAACCTCTCCTAGCCCTTTTAATGATGTGTCCGATTGTCTCGACGACATGACAAAATGGGATGGTCTTACGCTTAGTATGGCCCCTCCTGTTGTAAAACAGCGACTGGTTGCTGGTGACACTATTTGCAAATCTAACCTCATTTTAGTCCATATGTTTCCTGAAGTTGCAGGGCTTGCAGAACAGAGCACGGCAACTGCTTGGGCTCGCGGGCAGGAAATCAGCAATATCAAATGTATTATTCCGGCCGATAGCGATGTACAAAAATATGTGAGTTTCTTTTCTTATTCATTACATTAGATTAACTATTTTTTCCCAGTTCATCAAAAACAGTCACAGCTGGTGCAGTAGTATTGTGCGAGGAGCCCGCCGTCGCATTATCGATTCTTTCGAATTCAACAAGTTCAAGTTTTCTCACCTCCGCAAGAATGTTGCTGCAAATCTGGCCAAGCATGGCAACTTCACATATGGGCAGGTAGGATTCAACACGGAAGGTGATATTATTATAGGGAGCTCCGGGGTAAGTGTCTTTTATTGCATGTTGTCTATTCAGCACTGACATGGATTACTAGAAACCTTAGAGGACTGGCCGGTTTGCTCACCCATCCCTAGAACAGGCGGTACTCCATATTGCATTTGAATCAGGCTCCCCACTGCTGGCGACAGCTGCACCCTCCTCGTTTTGTCCAGTTCCCCTCCCTGTTATCGCGTTCGCTTGTGTCGCGGTAAGTGTCACCCGCCATGTCTTTCCTTGTTCATGCCATCTCACACATTCTATTCATGATAGATTCACTATGCACTTGACGTTGAAGCGTCGGCCCCAATAGCTTCAACCGCCGGAAGGTCTCCGACATTTGATGCCAAGATGTATGCCGTTCATTATACAACATACATGGACTCTTTGCGTGCATTCTCAGTAACACATCCCAATGATTGTATTGCACTGCAGAAACGCCTGTGGGACAGAGGCCGGTACGCAATGCTTTGTTTTATTTCAGTTATCTGCAATCTCTTATACTAATCATTTATGCCATAATTTAGAGCCATTGCTGGCATACCCCTCACAGCTGTTGACAATTATGTCTCATTTGATGATGAGGAGTCTCAGGAGGAGTTCATACTAGCTATAGAAGCTGCACGCCACAAAGAACTTCAAGCCTCCGGCGGCAGCAACCTGGCCAATTATGATGGCAATGTCACTGGTGATTTAGTACAATAACTTGAACATCATGGCGCCTTATCTTTCTGGTAGTTAGAGTAGCATACAATATTACCTAGGCCACTACTGTATTAGTAGTACTAGGCTAATGACCACCGCTTGTTCACATTCCTGCCACCAGACCTGAAGTACTAGTAGTATTAGTCATGTGAATTAACTATGTATATATCACATATAGGGCCTGTACCGGTTACAGGCCGTATACATGATATATACACGGTATGGGCGGTATACGTGATATATACACGGTATGGGCGGTATATGTGATATATACACGGTATGGGCAGTATACGTGATATATACACGGTATGGGCGGTATACATGATATATACACGGTATGAGTGGTATACATGGTCTGCTCAATCTAATATGGGGGCTCATGTAGCCGAGGCATGGCATGTATATACCGTATGGACACTATATACAAGCTGACCCCAATCCCTGATGTTAGTGGAATCAGGGGTCTTGTTCCAGATGTATGGAGATGTTTTGGTGGTAACCTTTGTTGGTGAAGAAGGGTGATATGCTGGTGGTGGCATTTGGAGTACTCAAATTCTGCAATTGGAACAAGATTGGACCAGTTGTCTTGCTGGTAGTTGCAGTAGATTCAGAGGTACTATTTAAGGGATTGATTCATGTGTTCAGTCTGTCCATTACCTTCAGGGTGATATCCTGATGTGAAGTGGAGCTTCATATCGAGAGCCTTTCCAAGTGACTGGAAGAAGGAGGACATGAACTCTAAGCCTCAGTCAGAGGTCATGTGTGAAGGAACTCCATGCTTGGAGAAAATGTGGAGGACAAACAACATGGCTAACATTGGAGCAGTAATGGTGTCAAATGTTGGAATGAAGATTGACTGTTTGGAAAGTTGGTCAATGATGACCAGGATGGTGTCATATCTGGAGGAAGGAGAAAGTTTTTTGATGAAATCCATGGAGATGGAATTCCAGGGTTGTTCTGGAATGGGGAGCTGCTTTAGTAAGCCATATGGGCAATGTCTCTGTGATTTTGAGTGCATACACATAGTACAGGACTTAACATAGGACTTAACAGAGGTTCAGAGCTCAGGCCAGACATAGTCTCATCAAGCCAGCTCCAAAGTCTGGTTCTGTCTGAAGTGTCAGAGATTAGGTGATTGTGCTTGTACTGTAATACTCAAAGTTGGAGATCATTACTGTCCAGTACATAGATTTAGTTGTCCAGCAGGAGATGTCCTTTGGGACTGAGGGACCATCATCCTGCGGGGTGACTTAGGTGATCTGCTAAGGTTGGGTCAGAGTTGATGGAGATTCATTGATCAGAGGCAAAAATACTGGCCAGAGGTTGTGTGGATTGATGGCTGCATAGTCACTTTCCCTTCTTTAAGGTAGATGTCCCATTGTCTAATTAAAGTGTCAGGTTTGGTTCCAAGACATCTGGGGCAGAAGCAAATGACCATGTTAAATTGAGACAGGTATTCAGACCATCAGACTTGTCATCATGTGAGGAGCTTTGTCATTGAAAAGTATTCCAGGTTCTTGTGATCAGTAACAACATTGATTGGGGTTAAAGATCCTTTGAGGTAGTGTTGCTAGACCTTAAACACCTTAAAGATTGCTATTAATTCATTATTATGGATATTGTAGTTTTGTTCTATGGAGGAAAAGGTCTGAGAGTGGAACATGATTGGATGTATCTCATTGTTGTCTGGAGATGTTATTGAAAGGATGGCAGTGAGTGCATAGTTAGAGGCATCATTTTCGAGGATAAGGGAGCTTTGGATATCCAATGCTAAAGGATTGGAGCAGCAGTGAAAGCCTTCTTGAGTGCATTGAAAGATTTTTGGTATTCTTCAGAGAAGACCCACAGAGCACCTTTCTGGGTGAGACATGTCAGAACTACTAGGTCAGAATAGTTGAAAATGAAATGCCTATAGAAATTGGCAAATCCAAGGAAGGACTGGATGTCCTTGACCTTTCTTGGCTCAGGCCAATCCTGGATAACTTGCACCTTTGCAGAGTCCATTGTGAGTCCATTTGGAGACATAATGTATCTGAGATACTCAATGGTGTTTATGTGGAAATGTTATGAATAAAATATTAAAGTATATTAATACTAAAAGAAATATTATTTTATACTTCACTGGCCCCAAAAATCATCACTCCTATCCAAGGGCCATTGACATATCATGCAGTAAGTACTATTCTATTTATGGACCCCATGCCCAAGTTACCCATCACTATCCAGCCAATGGATTGCCCAGACATTCCATTCATACTCCAAATGACATCACTGATCAGAGATAGCCCCAAGGCACTACCGCACATTCGACGACAACTCTGAAGTGCCGAGGCACTATTTATAAATATGCTCGAGTCAAGGTTACCCTGCATAAACATCGTGATTACAAGTCAAATGATTGCATATATGTTTCTCCTACATGTACAGTAGATACAAATCATATCACCCACTCACCTCCTATCCTCAAGTACATACTGTAAAATAAATGTGAGGTCGAAGTTGGATACGTTTTAATGATAGGGGAAAGAACCGGAACGTAGAAGTTGAATTTTAGATAGACTTGAAGTAAATGACTTGAAGTTGTAGACTCGAAGTAGAGGACTCAAAGCGATGAAATGGACTCAAAGGACTCGAAAGTACGTTCTGATGTATGAAGAATAAAACGAAGAAAGTCGTAATATTGAGACTACCTATTTCGAAGTAATATACTGTGACAATGAATAGGAGTATAGGAGAAGAGACAAAATAGCATATGATACTTGAGCCCCTGGCTCTGTCTGAATCTAAAATATGAACTAGATCTGCTGTACACACGGACTTAGCGATAGAAGTGATGATCTGATCAGTAAGATGGAAGGAAGATGAAGTAAGAGTGAAAGACTACGCGATGTTTCACGCCTCGACTCGTATCTGATGATAAGCTCGTCAGCTCGGAAGTATGCAATATATGCGTCTCAAAATGATGAATGTCAAAGAATAAAGGAAATAGTCCATAAGAAGTAATAGAATATTTGAATGAAGTGTCCGGATGAATGATGTATTTGAGAATAGTAAAGAGTGAGGAAGTTATAGCTAATTGAAGAGTCCATGTTATAAAATGAAGTGAAATCGAAAAACTGTCCTTAAAATCCTTTTCGGCATTCTCTATAACACATACAGTACGAGTTCTGCTCTTAGGAATGTTCGTCCCCATCAGATTAGGTAATCCACCATTGAAGATATTATTTCTGACTCATTGCAATTAGTTAAATAGCTAGTTTCTGCACTGTAAAATTAGTAGTAATAACATTCACCCCACACAAATATTCTGAAGTTCTTTGTTAAAGTAGTTATTTAGATAAGTTGCATATATTGTGATTATCTTGAAATCTTCTCTTATATCAAACCTCTATTTGATTCAGCTTCACTTGAAGCTTGAATTATATTCTCCAATCATATAAATAACACACATATCACAAGGGCATTTGTCAGCTTGTGAATACAGGTTGTGTTGTTGGAGTCTTCGGAGTACCTCTCGGACATGCTTTTGGTGCTGCTCTGGGTCATCAGAGTAGATGAGGATGTTGTCCAGGTATACTAGAATGCATATATCCAACATGTTAGCAAATATATTGTTCATAAAATGTTGGAAAGCAGCCAGTCTGTTGGTAAGTCCAAAGGGCATAACATCCAATTATGATCTGTTCAAGTTTAGAATGCAGTTTTCCATTTTTCACCCTCACATATTTGGACAAGGTGATAGGCATGTCAGAGGTCAATCTTAGTATAGATATGAGCCTTGTGTGGCATATCTAGGAGATTGGTGATTCAGGGTAAGGGGTATCAGTCTTTCTTGGTGATTTGGTTGAGGCCTTGGAAGTTGATGCATAGGTGGAGTGATCTGTCTTTCTTTTTGGTAAAGACCATCAGAGCACCACATGGAGAACAAGTAGGATGGATGAAATCCTGGGTTAGATGTTCTTCCAGGAATTCTCAGAGGGCCTCAAGTTCTTTCTGGGAGTAGATTGGACTAAATGGTGGAGTTGTTCCTTCTTCCAGCTTGATCTTGAGATTGTAAGGCCAATGGGATGCAAGCTTGTTGGCCTTGGCTTTGCTGAAGACACCCATGTATTCATGGTACTCTTCTAGGATGCTACTCATATCAACCAGAGTTTCATTCAAGTCAAGCTTTTCTGGTCTAGAGACAAGGAGCTGGAATGTTTGTGTGTCTTCCATCCTGGATACATGGGCAAATGCTGCTGCATTGATCATAGTGATCTTTGGAGTAACAAGTGGGGTCAGAGGTTTGGATGAGATTGGAGCCAGAGCTACTGTCTCTGTGGGTACCAAAGATTCAGCCTGTAATGGAGCATGGAATGAGATACTGCCCAAAGCCCAGTCAATTAATGGATTGAAGCAGGTGAGCCAGTTGTGTCTTAGTACTGTGGAACAGCTGGAATCCCATGAAGTGACATAGAATGTTGTGGAGTGTTGTTTCCCAGTGGAAAAACAGATTGGAAGGTTGACAGCTTGACAGATGATATTGTTGGTTATACTGTTGAAGAGTCAGAGTGGGATTGGAGTAATGTTGTATGGTTGGAGTTTGTGTTCTGAGACAAAGGCAGATTTGAGGAAGCTATGGGTTGAGCCAGAATCAACAAGGGTCAGGACAGAGGTGTTTGGAATGGAGTCAGGTTAATTGGAGTGTCAAGAAATTCAGACTGAAAAGAGTGGATGTGTTGAGTCATACTATGGAGGTCACACTGGGAGTTACAATGCAGTCCTCCTTCAGTATGAGGTTTGGAGGGCTGCTCAAGAATTTTTTGACTCCTGCATGGACTTAGTGTTGGAGGTTGTCTTCTTGGTGGCCTTGGCAGTTGAGGCAGCATGTGCCTTAGTGGTGGCATCAGATGCTCAGGAGCATTCCTTTGCCATATATCTGGTTCTTCCACAGAAGAGGCACAGATTGTTATCAAGGTGGTGCTGTCACTCTTGAGTCATTGACTTGCCATATTTTCTGAGCTTTGAGGAGAGGTCAGGGGTTTGTTGTGGTTGTATGGAGGCTCCAGAATTATTCCTGGAGTTTCCTGCCTTTGGAGTATTTGAGCTCTTGTCAGTACTCAGAGTTGGATTTGCTAGGGCCTTCCCTTTGTTGGGTCAGTTGTTGGACTTGGTGGTTACTGCTTCACAAGTGATTTTGGAACATCATTCCTGGTAACAGGCATTGATGGTTTGCACCATGGTTTGGAGTGTGGCTAGAGTGTTGGGTTTGCCCATCTGAGAGACTTTGTCCTTAATTTGGGCTGGGATTCCATTGTAGAGCTGTTGGCATAGTGTGGCATCACCCCATTGGACCCTAGCAGCATGTTGGTTAAAGTTGACAAGGTATTTGGTGACTTGTTGGTTGTTGTGCATTTGGAGTTTTCAAGTTTGACCTCAGCTTCAGCTTTGGGGTTATGAGGTCTGAAGTTGGTCCAGAGTTTGAACTTGAATTTGGCCCAGTTGTGGAGCCAAACCAGGTCTTCAGTGGGGGGGGATTAGGCCAGGTTCAAACCAGTTGAGTGCTGTCCCCTTGAGATATGATAATGTATAGGTTACTTTGGCAGTGTTATCAACAAAAGCTTCTGGCCTGTCACAGGAATTCAGATAACACTGAATTAGAAAAGGTTGGAGCTTGCGAGTATCAACTCTGTCATAGGGTTCCAGTTCTTGGACTTTCATTCAAGTGGAGGGTTTCTTGGAGGCTAAGAGGTTCTTGGCTAACATCATGGCCAAGTTCAGGGGTTCATCTCCATTGTCTGAGTTGTCTTGTTCTTGGTTGAAGGGGTTATTCAGAGATTGGCAAGGTACATTGCATTCCTTGTTGGGATGTTGGATATCTTTGATGGAGGCATGGCTAACCCATGGTGAAGGCTTGTCAAGTGGGGGGAGACTAGCTTGGACCATACTTCTAGTAATAGCTTGGGGAGGCATAAACAATAAGGGTAATGAGTTCAAATATACTGTTAAGCTCATGGACATTACCTGGAACTTTGTAGGTCAGATGTCTAGAGGTCAGACTTTGAAAAGGTGTGAGGGGGGTTAGGGACTTGGCTTTAATTTATGTGTCGTGCCACCCACTATCATTTGATCTCTAATTTTGGAGATCAGAGGTTTGGAGGTTGTCTGGAGATTCAGACTTGGAAGTATCACTAATAGTATGTAACTATGGAGATAGTGATGTGAAAAGGCAAGAAGATGGTAACAAGGAAATAAGTTGATATTTGAACTAAAGAGCTAATACAAGATTGGTGGGCTATTAATACATTGTATGCTAATTGTATCCTAAGAATGTGGAACAAGAAAGACATAAACATAGAACAAGAAAGATATATGAGTCATATAACAAGTGGCATTTGGAATAGGTTTGGAGGTTTGGATCAGACAGAATACAAGTAATCTACTTTAGGTCATGAATAAGGATTATACTTTATAAAGCATATAACAAGAACTGAAGTGGAATACAATAGTTACTTCAGAGTTTGGAGGTCTGGAGGTCTGGGCCTCAGTGTTAGATCTTAGGGATCTAACATAAGGTATGTGCAGGCTTGGCATTAAGGATTGAGTTGGAATGATAGGGGAGTGATCTGGGAATAGTATCCCTGGTAATATATTGCTGGGATTTGTTAGCATGACAGTTAATGAAAAATGTATTCATATCTTTTATTTCTTTTATATTCATAACAGTAATTCCTCTTATGTTCTTACCAAGCTCAATGGGGCCATCTCTGAGTTACCATGTGCTATATTTCATCACATCCCCTACCACCCCTGGTCCCCCATGGACATCCCTGTCACTGCCCTAGTCAACCTGGTGGATGTACACAATGATGATGACTTGTTTGTCTTTGACACTCACCTGTTGTCATTATCCTCCACTGAGGAGTAGGGAGTTCTTAGTGAAAAAAAGGGGCCCCAGCGGATGTAAGAGAGCACCACTTTCTTGTTGGAGATTTGAGACATCTTTCCACCTTTCTGTCTTTTACTATTTGATTAGGTCTCACATTGAAGAAGGGGGATGTGGTCTAGGGAGAAGAGTGTAAGGCTCACAGCTGATGCCTGCTACAGCAGTGCAAGGCAAAGGATGCTGTATTTGTAAGCTACTGTAACTGTGACTACTGTTCTCTAGCTAACCTGGCTAAACCTAGGGCCAAGGACCTGGCCTGTTCTGTAACCCAGAACCTCTGCTCTAACATCACTAATACACTATCATTCCTTCTTTGCTCTCTGACTTGCTCATTTCACTCCCATTACTCCTTCCAACCCATTGTCTGTTTCATCCCATTCTTTGTCCACTCACTCCCAAACCCCACTTTGTCCACCAGACTGCAGCTTGAAGCCATGTCATTCCTGTCCATCCACTTTGCATACTTCAGTTAGCCACTTGAAAATGTATAAAAACATCTACTTGCAGTAGTAGCAGGGAGCAATTATATCCCCCCCCCCTTTCTTTTACCTTTGTGCACATTTTGCCTCAGTGATATCAAATATAAATCTATTTGAAATCGGAAAAACTTGAGTTAGTTATATGGTGTTAGATCCCTGAGACCTACCACCAAGGCTCTGAACCTTCGGACCTCCAAACTCCAAAGTAACTATTATATTCCATTTTACTTCTTGTTGTATGCCTTAAAGTATAATCCCCATTTACAACCCAAAGTAGAATACTTGTACCCTGCTCAGTCCGAACCTCTGACCCAATTCCATGTTATAAACAGAAATGTTAAGGACATTTTTTCGATTTTATTCTCTTTTATTTCCATGGACTCTCTATCTACACCATTATCTTCATTCTATTCACCTTCTTCCACTTTACTCATCTTTTCTCATCTGGACTTCTATCATGGACATCACCATCTTCATCTTGAACATCCTATCTATCTTCCTTTTCTTTATTCATCAATCCAAGGTGCTCTCATGCATAACACTAAGCCGACAAAGCCAATGCTGGACACGAGTTGAGGTGTGCAATAGCATGTACAGTTTATTTGAGGCACATATATGCGTAGTGAATTGAGTTGAGGTGCTTCTTAAGTGTAGCTTTTCATTTTCTCATTATTTACACTGATCAGACCTTTATTTTACCTTCAAGTCTGTGTGTGTAGCAGACTTGAACCATTACTTTACTTTGGAGAGCCAGGGGCTCTAGTATCACATGCCTTGTTGTTTTTCCCCTTTAAATCCTGTCTATTCTCCTAGTATATTAGTACGAAGCAGACAGTTTAACAATACGATGATCCTTACCTTCTTATGCCTATTTTCTTTTCGAGTACATCTGAATCTGTGAGTATATCTCTTACCATGAGTTCCCAACTTTGAGTCAATAAGTTCAGGTTATTTTATCGAGTCTTATTACCTTTCGAGCTTTTCCCTATCACTATAATGTATCTGACAATTCAACCTCGCATTTGCTTTTACATTCCAAACTCCACTTGCTATATGACTCTTATATCTTTCTTGTTCTATGTTTATGTCTTTCTTGTTACACGTTCTTAGGATACAATTAGGATACAAGGTATTAATAGTCCTCCAATCTTGTATCAGTTCTCTAGTTCAAATATCAACTTAATTCCCTATTACCAGCCTCCAGTCCTTCTTGCATCACTATCTCCATAGTTAGATACTATTAGTGATACCCCCAAGTCTGAACCTTCAGACAACCTCCAATACTCCAGCCTCTGAAATTAGGGATTGAATGATAGTGGGTGGTGCAACCCATAAGTTGAATCAAGTAAAGACTAGAATGTAGAAGTCAACTACTAGCACTATCAAGTAGATGTAACACAACTCAAGAAATACTGCAGCTAGCAGCTTTAAAATACTGGGACAAGGTGAGTATATTTACTGAAGTTTTTCTAGTACAAAGACTAGCTATTGAACTACTCAGAGTGCGTCAGAGAAATAATTGAATCTTGGTCATATGACCCAGTGGTGTACTGATGTAGATTAGTGATGTTTAGACATTCATTACAATGTATGGGATTGGAACATGGGGTAAAACAGCTGGTACACATATGAAATTGAACATACAGACAGGAGAAATAAGTCATGCTGTCTATAACATGTATTGCAATGATTGTGCAGGGTGAACTCAATGTGATGAGTTCTATTAATGGAACAAGGGCACTTGAACATCCTTGCCGGATGCAGGGTAATTCCTTGATGGTAATCTCAATCAGTGATGTCATCACAGGGACATATGACATGTGTGGGCACTTTGATAATAGGATAATGATGAATTGTTCAGACACAGGTTCAATAACATAGATTCATAATGATGATAGCTTGGTCTAGAATATATGATGTTAGGATAATAGTGGAGTGAAATGATGGCATGTTTCTAATGGTGTAAGGCCAGACTGAAATAAAACATATGTTTTTAGTATTAATATTCTTTGAATATTAATATACTTCTTTTTTCTTGTGATGTATGGTTTAATACTTTGTATAATCCTGAAATATAATTCAAGCTTCAAACAAAGCTGAATCGAGTAGATGTTTGTTTAAGAGATAAATATTGTTTAAGAGATGAATATTCAAGATAATTGCAATATATGTAGATTATCTTAATAACTGCTTTAACTAAGAACTTTGGACAACTTTAGGGAGGTGAGTATTGTTACTACTGAAATTGTCATACAGGATTTGAACTATTTAACTATATCTAACTAGTGTAAGGAATATTCCGGGAATTGCTTACATAATGCAATGGCAGGGAAGGAGGTACATTGTTATGGGTCATCCACAAATAAGCTACCTATTTATGAACAATTACTAGGTAGTTAAATAGTTCCAAATGTCTTTAGAAAAGGTTGTATGAATATTTCTTTATTATGTTCACATTGGGTCCACAAAGTACAACAATC
>QFFB01003601.1:0-19104 GCA_003316465.1 Ramaria cf. rubripermanens | reverse complement strand
TGGAATAAAAAAAAAAAAGATAAAAGAATTGTCCTTTAAGTCCATTACTTGCTAATAATAACAGTGTTAACCTTGTCTGTTGTATTCTTAGTACACTTCTGTCACTACTTCCACACTTCCACATGTACTGCAGAACTATACTGCATTACCTTGTCACTCCATTCCAAAGTCTTGGGACCCAGTGATTGTCTGAGAGGCACAGCATATAAGCTGAAGTCAATGTCCCTTCTGATCCATTTTCCATCTTCCAGTTTACATGTCTGCAACACTTTAATCTGCTATTTGATATGGGAACAGTATGAGACAGAATGATAATGATGTGCTGTTGTGATAAAGATAATATGAAAATCATCATAAAACCATTTCTATCATTTCACTCCTAGTCCTAAAAGACTAAAACAGAATTTAGACGAATTATTTGGATTTTATGTACAGGATAAAAAGTTTATAACATTTTAGAAAATGTTGGACCGTTCACCGGCCCTTTAACGCCCACTACGTCACCGGATTGAGACCGGATCGTGGATCGGATCACTATGTCATTACCCCGCATGACCACTAGATCAGCTCGCTTACATAAGCGCCAAACCTTCGGTGGAACAAGAAGATATTGTTGCAGCATGGAGATTGCTGCATGGGGCCTTAGAAACCCATGTAATTTGGAAGGGGTGATGTATCACATTTACTCATTCAATTGGATGTTTACGAAACAGGTCCAGAAAATAATAATTGGTATTAGAGGTTTTTCACAAGCTTATTTTTATTTATTTTCCCCTATCTTTTTACTCATCAATTGTCATCGCCATTAATTAGAAGGACTCCATTTCTAACATCCTAGGTAATATCCCTATCCATGCGATGTTTCAACATGAGCAGGGGAATATTTGCTCCACCCTGCCTGCATGCATCCACCCCTGCAACTCATTTCTGCCTTATTTTTTTATTCTGGTTAGAAGATATTTTTAGAATAGTTCCAGTATAAATACTCCAATAGTTCCTAGATGAAATCAGTGCCAAAATATCACCCAGAACTTTTATCTTGCACAAATCCATATATTTACTTGTTAAATCCACCAAGAGAATATTCCCTGACCTCTACTCGCTGTTTCTGGCAGCTTCGAAACATCCTAGAAATCATTTAGTTATTACTACAGTTCTAGGCCCTCGAAACCGAACACTTTTCCACCCAGAATCGCCCAAATACCAAATATTTTTGTCTTCTGACATTACTGAGCCGAACTCCCGGTTTGTCCCCGAGGCCGAGTGCCATCCCGCATCACGTGACCTCCTGCGTCATCGACACGCACGCCCCATCTGGTGCCGTGTCGACGACATAAGAAAACATCATCTTTATTAAAATACTATTTTATATTGATTTTATTATAAAATGTGCTACATTGTGATATGATGACAACAATATTGTATTTCTTCAATTACTTATACTATTTTGCATCTATACTTACACATTTGAATAACATAATCTTCCTCTTCCAATATATGAACTACATGAGTACCACAAATCATTCCAGACACAATATAACCACCACAAGCCAAGTCAAGTTGAGAAGCATGTATATAACTGAGTTGAGTTGAGCCCTTACCAGGGGGCAACTGAGTATATCCAAGGATCCCATTCCAGGGGTTGAACATTATGGACTGGATCAAGCAGAATGGATATGCATCTGCTTGAGGGGATATAACTACATAGTTCACTCTTTCTTTCATTATATTGTTACCAGATGCTCACGGACTATTTTCCCAATCTTTATATGTTGATCTATCAATTGTTTGTAGGTAATATTTTCTCAGATGACATGAATGGCACTACATAGACAGTGTCGTGTATACTCACTGGTAGCAGCAAATAGGACATAGTTATATGCCACACTGATTTGGGTGGTGAGGGTCAGCTGCTTGCGCGAAGGATTACTACTTACGTATCAAACTGAGCTTGGATGAAAGCTGCGGCATCCTGGGGAGACGACATGATAGAAGAGATGCTATGTAAAGTAACAAGTGATTTACGGGGGGTGTAGTGAGCTATGGTTAGAGTAGCCTGTTCTCCCCCTCAATCCCACACCATTCTTGGAGTCGGTACGTGCAAATCTGCCTCTTCTTGTTAATAGTGCATTACGCCATAGGAGCCTTTAGCCTTACCTGGCGCATTCTCGCGTGGGTGGCTACTTGCCATTGAACATAATTCTCAATTGATGGCATACCGCAGCGAATGACCACGAGGACGCGCCATGGCTAGTGATGATCGTCGTATTTCTCATTATCCATCAATGGCAGGTTTCCGGACGAGGATTGAATTTCTCTTTCGCATCTGAGTTCTCCTTCGAGAGCCTGTCTACGGTTCGTCTAGAAAATTCCAACTAAGAATTTGGTGTCATGAAAACCCACTGGTCGCTAGCCGGAATCCCCCCTTTGGCCTTAAGCTACGTCGTTAAAGTTCGATAACATTTGGTCGCTTGGGCCGTTAGCCATGGCTAATGCTTGTGATGAGACACAATACAATGCCGGCACATCGTCTCGCCGCATGGTACTTATTGAAACCGATTGATGATCTTGTGAATTGCCTGTACTCCGTTTGGTATAAGTACGGCTTGGGCGATCTCTCTCCTACACTACACAATAGATCATGGACCCCTTTCTGCATACTACATCCCCATCTGGATATCTCATGTGTATCATCCCCTCTTATTGTCCGACTTACTCTGTGGCACTCTATACTCACTCAATAGCTTATGCTTGTACAAAAGTCAAGTAGCTAGCCATAGTTCAAACAGCCTTTTTTGCTGGTCAACTCCTGTGCTTGAGTCAATGCATGGGCCTACTCTGAGTCTCTTATTGTATCTCTAAAGCCACCAATTGTTATTCTTATACTGTATCTCACAAAACACCTTCAATAGTATCACTATATTACACATATTCCCATTGCTACATGTCAGCACTCATGCCCTCTGCAGTTGCATAACTACTGGAAGACACACCCATGCAATGAGCCAGTCTCTTGATGCCCCATTCCACTACATTGACCCTGTGCAACAAACATAGACAATCAATCATGGCACCACTAGCTAGGCACTCCTCAATTATTTATGTCACTTTTCACATACACCCTTATTTACAGATTGAAGGAAAATCAATGACATGTATCTAAAAGCTTCAAATTCTGCATGCATCTTCAAAACTCAAAGCTCTGCATACATCTACTTCCCCTCAGCTTTCACCATCATTTCAGTTCAGCTCAGCCAGACCACACAACCTACCCCATTGATTTTATCAGTTCATGATTATCACCATACAATCTATCAACATGACTTCAAATTCTATTCCCTTCCAGACCATTGAGTCTCCAACATCTCTTACATCATCACAATGGTTGCTTGATTCTGAAGATATTCAAAGACATGCTGAGCTACACAATATGCTTTATCCTCAGCTCCCTAAAGTAGCATGGCCATTGATGAAGAAATCCCATTCCTATTCTCAAAAATCATAGGCCATAGGAGATTCCATGTTTTTCTGAGAAGAGATACAGCCTTTCACATTTATTGGATATACAGGCAAGGTCACTTATCATTATGAAGGAAAAGAGGTGTACAAGGCAGAATTCCAGGCTCCATAACCAACAAATCCTCCCACATTGATCTGTTTCAATATTCATCACAGAGCTCCCCAAGACTATATACAACTCTCTCCTCCTCACATTCTAATCTGGGAGTGGATCAAGGAGAAATTTAGGGGAAATTTTTGTTGTTGATTTGTCATCCATCTTCATAAATCAAACAGGCTGACTCACCTTCTGACTCACAAAGGAGAAGATAGGGACAATACATTCAACTGTGATTGGTGGACATTCCTATTGTTCTTTTTATGACTCACTTTGCCCCTGAATAACTTATCCCTTTTTTATATTAGTTAGTTTTGTCTCACTGTTTTGTATCAATGTTCTGTTTTTGAAACTTTTTATTACAAATTCTCCGTACCTTACCCCTATTTGACACATTCTCACTTACTTTCACTAATGTAACTTTCCCTTTGTTTCCCTTTTTGTGTTTGCATTCTCACCTTTAGTTAGACTGCTTGCTCATTGTCATACCCAACCCATCACATCATATAGCATCATTGTAGCTGGGGGATATGTATATTGTTATGAATTCATGGTTATATATCTTTTGTTACTTTTTGTCACACTTGTGTCACCAGTGACACGTTGACCTATGATCCGGTCTTTTCAGGGGTCTTTGGCCCCTTTCTGATATTGTATGAATAGTTAGAACACTAGCTACAACAAATCATATGGTTTTAGCCCATCCCTCATGATGAGGCCAGTTATGTGCTCAAGTTAATGCACATTGAGTTTCCCCTTCTTGGAGTCTTTTATTTCCTCTTCTATATTTTATCATATATAAGGGCTCAGTCTTATTACTTGTGCTTCATTATATGACGTAATCATTCGATAATGGTCTGAGTTTGAAGGAAAACCTTATTGACTTTACCTTTGAACTTAGGTATGTGATATCTGATATGTACTGAACTAACATTAATATTATCGACTTTTCCTTCAAACTCAGTGTTGCACTGACAGATTATAGGCCCTGTGCTCTGAATGAAGAAAAAGATTTCACCATGTCTGACTCAGAAATTGAAAATTGTGCAAAGAGCATAAAACTCACGACCATGAGCTTGTCATGACTGCTGTTTTCCACATCTCGAGTTCAGTGAATTATGTCGATCTCCCCAGCATCCTTCCATCATGCTGATGTTGGCAAGGCCTCCACAGTCTATCCCACCTCTATTCGCTAGTTGCCAAACATGATCTTTGCCATTATACCAACATACTTTGCCCTTGTTTCACATGATTCACATCCCCCTTGCAGTGTGCAGGGTACTGAATATGAGCAGAAGTCCGGTCTAGCTAATGGGTTTCTGTTTTGGAACCCTTCAAGACTTTGGTGTTATTGCTAACGCCTCAATCTATCAGAATGTATCGTTTTACAAGACTAGTAGAATACTAACTCTGCTGCAGCACAACTCTGGAAATAATTTAATATTTGTACCTTGGTTGCAATCCATGCAATAACTAGTCCAATTTATCACAGATGGAAGGCAATACATTTTTTAGCAGCAGAGTGTAGTAAACTATAAGACTGTAGGTTCAAGGACACTATTGGGGTCTAAGATTATTCCAAAAGGGGAATATACTTGGCTGGTGAGTTTGTAAGTGGACTGACCCGATTAATGTCAATGCACTGCAATAAATGAATGACTGGAGGTGGCTTTTGCAAGCAACTCCACTTGACTTGTGAAAGTCACTGAACAGGAAAATCAACTGAACCTGTGTGGGAACCACTGTTCAACCAGCAGAATGCCTCTTCTTGGAATCCAGCTGTGCAACCAGCCTTAAATACTCCTCTATCTTTGTAACACCACCTTATAAGAAATTGCCTGGGATCTTAGCCCATAAAAACCATATAAAAATTACTCTAGGGTGTTTCAAACATCCCTCTATTTTTCCCCAATTTTTGCCTATTTTTCCGAGGCCTACTTCTCTTAATTCCATCTTATTTTGTACAGCAGAGTTGTGGACCCACTTGTATCCACAACTTTGTCACAGATTTTCGATTTCTAACTCCAACAGGTCTACTCAGATGCTGCAGAGTTCTCGGTTTAGGCACACATGCTCCCACAGCCCCAAAGTCATGGCTCCTTCAGACTCAGCCACTGAGTCTGAATAAATAACTTGGACTAAATGGTTGTGGAGCCACAACCACTTAACCAAATCAGGCAAATCTTGGTGAGACAGGTCCACCTGACCTTATCACATGATGCTGAGACATTTGAGGCTGTACAATGAGTGATTGGTGTGGAAGGGCCCTGATTGGTTGGGAATTCCCCTGAACTTGACAGAAGGCAGTGGAACTCCCTGGAAACTGTCAGAAGCCCCTAGATCTTTCTTCCAGCTTCCACTAGCTTCTTCCTGTTCCATTAATAGATAGAAGATTCTACCTGCTTATCTAAGCACCTGTACAATATGGTATAAAAGGAGGCCTTTTGCCTGCCTTGGAGGACAATCAATTCAACCATCTTCTATCCTACACAACTTGTGTGACTTGCACATCTTACTAAGCTGCTAACCCCAGCTAGGGTTCTTACACTTACTTTAGTGTATTAATTCTCAGTTAAGTAGTTGCTTTACTGCTTAGCCACTTGGACTAATCCTCCGGGTGAAATTCTACAGAGTGAGTCTGACAATTGATAGTCTTGCAAGTTGCACTCCAATACCTGAGAGTTATTGATCAGTTGATTTTCCTATTCAGTATCTTTCACAAGTCAAGTCAAGTTGCTTATAAAAGCTGCCTCACATGCACTTCTCTTATGTCTCTCGTTATTGCTGTGTACTGACAGATTATCAGGTCAGTCCATTTATAAACTCGCCTGCTAGGTGTATTCCTCTTTCTTTGGAATACGCTTGAACCCTGAAAGTGTCCTTGAACCTACAGTCTAATAGTTTATTATACATTGCTGCTAAGAAACGCATTGCCTTCCATCTGTGATAACTTGGACTAGTTATTGCATGGATTGCAACCAAGGTACAAATATTAAATTATTTCTGGAGTCATGCTGCAGCAGTGCTAGTATTCTATAAGTCTCGTATACGACACGTTCTGATAGATTGAAGTGTTAGCAATAACACCAAAGTCTTGAAGGGTTCCACAACAAGATCCAAGGTATACTTCATAAACATACCACAAAGGGTACACCACAGCAAAATGGAATCTCAGAGTGGACTAATAGGACCCTTATTGAAGGGACAATTGCACTGCTGCAGCAAGCCCACCTGCCAGCATCACTGTGGGGAGACACCTTAAAACCACTAGTCCAAATCATTAATGCTATTCCAACCTCCATGCTTAATGACAAAACTCCATATGAAGCCTGGTTTGGCCACAAACCAAACCTTGGAATGCTATGCACCTTTGGCTGTGCTGCACAAGTTCACATACAAAAGTATGTGAACATGTGCAGTGGAGGACTGGACTGCAACCCAGATCTCACAAATGTATCTACCTAGGTTTTGAGGAGGGTTATAAAGGCTGGCACTGCTTGGATCCCACCATGAAACATATTATCATAACCCAAGACATTATCTTTGATGAATCCAAATTCCCAGGCCTTACTATCACTAACAATGCCAGGTCACTTGTACCATCCCCTCCACCTCCACACCAGATTTCTGAGCTACAAGAAGAACGACCAGACCAGGATGCCAAACTCCCAGAAGCTAACCACAAGCATCATCCCTACCTAGAACCTGACCCACCAGCCAAACCTGACCTACTGGCTGAACCTGACCTACCACATGCACCAACGGCACCACCTCACCATTCCAGCATGCTGCTGCACGCATTGACTACCATCACCTCCATGACCCATTTCTCTGACCTCAACCACCACCTGACCACCACCTGATCATGACAATCCAGTCCTGAGGGGGGCACAGCAGCCAGTGCCTTGGCCATTCAAGCCCTGAAATTTGTCTATGACAAATTGGACACCACCAATGTCAATGAGATCTCACCACACATTATTGAAGCAGCACTAAATGCAATGATAAAGGACAACTGTGTTCCCATAACACTGGCTGAAGCATTACAGCATTCTGATACACCATTATGGAAGGACTCAACAGATGTGGAGATCCAGGCTCTCCTAGACAATGGAACATGAGAAATAGTGAAGTTGCCACCTGGAGAGAAAGCCATCAGCTCCCACTGGGTCTTCCAAATCAAGCTCCATTCAGATGGCTCCTTAGACAAACACAAAATCTGCCTAGTAGGGAAAGGATACACTCAGCGACCAGGGATTGATTATGATGAAGTTTTCACTCCCACTACACAATGGGCAGCCCTGCACACAATACTAGCTCAGGGAGCAATCCAGGGAGCACACATCAAATCTGTAGACATATTGAATGCCTACCTAAATGGGGTCTTAGGTAGTTATGTGAGGATATACATGCAGCAACCTGAAGGCTATCATCAGGGGGGAGCAGACTGGGTGTGCAGATTAAAGAAAGGAATGTATGGATTGAAGCAAAGTGGAATATTGTGGTATGAGTGACTCAGAACAGCACTAGAAGGCATGGGATTCAAATGCCTCCAATCTGACCCAAGTGTCTGTTGTGAACGAATACTTACCACATTGAGTCACCGAGTCACGCGCCCACCTGGCGCATGAGATGCATATTTTGCGTACCGAGTCGAGCCCCATCATCAGGGGATTGTCAGTCCATATCCGAGTCAAGCCTCACCATCAGGGGAGCATGAGTTGATGTCCGAGGACCTCAGGCCAGGGGCCAGCAAGCAGTTTGAGGGGCATGTGCATACAAGGAGATGCAATGCCATGTTCTTTCCTTTTCTATCTATCGTCTCCTAAACACATGACACTAATCCCCCTCAATCCCCATATGTTGCACCCCACCATGTACGCACCGCACGTGTAGGTAATAGTCCTCGGATCCACCAGACTTGTTATATATGATCGCGTGGACATGAGCATGTCTCACATCAATCCCCGTAGCTACATTACCACTCCACTTCTCTCTCTATTGTTCTCCGATCCACCACGGACTCTCAGTAGTTTACGCTTGTATAAAGTGCCATCTAGCACTTGCATCACTGCAGCTACTATCTCTTTTATATCTCACAAGTCCCCTTCGTTATTATCACCCTGCACCCTTCCCCCACCGCTCACTACCACTGCAACCGCTTGACCATCAACAACACATCAACCCTATCAAAGAGTCGATGGATGGCTGTGATTATGCTGCTAGCTGGGTGCTATACATATCCCCTTTACTTACTAGGCTTATAATCACAGTGTCTACATCTGGATGAGCGACAGCACCAAGATCATCATACCAGTTTTCATTGATAACCTAACCCTAGTATCAAACTCAAAGCAGGAACTGGACTGAGTCAAAATCAAGCTGAGTGACGTTTTCAAACTAAAGGATCTGGGCCTGACAACATCACTGCTAGGGGTAGAGGTGGAATACAACTGCTTGCAGATGATACTAAGACTCACACAATAGTAGTATATTCAAGAGATCCTCAACCAGTTCAAAATGTCAGACTGTTGGCCTGTATTCACACCCATGGCCCCAGGCATAAACTTGAGCTCCACTATGGGACTGTCAATACCAGAGAAGGTGGAAGAAATGAAGGACTTACCTTATCTAAATGCAGTTGGAGTGCTGAATTACTTGGCTATTGCAACTTGCCCTGACATCACTTACACTGTTGGATGCCTTGCACGATTCAATTCGAATCCAGGCCCAGCACATTGGATGGCAGTAAAGCACCTCCTACATTATCTCAAGGGAATGGTTGATCTGGATCTCACCTATGCACCCAATCCTTCCACCAAGTCATTCCAGACATGGATGGACACTGATCATGGAGGAAATATAGACAACGGCTGATCAACCTCCAGGTTCCTCAATAAGATCAGAACCGGACGTCAAGATTGGATTTTGGGGCAAAGTTGTAACATCAGTGTTTCTAACATGGGCCTATGGTTGTAGTGAATAACCCAAGAGGAGTATGCAATGAACTGCACACATTCTCAAGGAAAGGTCACCCCACTTCAGGTGTTCCTTTTGCTGATCCAAACACTCCTGTGAAGTGTTGTGAATAGTGGTTTTGGCGATGCTCTTAAAGGGGCATAGCGAATAAGGTCAAAGGTTCAAGCTCACCAATTTTAATATCTATATATTTCTATATTTTTTGATAAAAAAGAAATAGCTCAAGGTTTTTTTTATTCCTTTGGAAATATGGCGCTGGATGTGGCACGCATGTTGATTAACTGAAGGTGACATAATGCGGGGATCGGGAATGGTATTTGATGATGTTCCAAAGATTAAGCTCAGGGGTTCCTTTGGCATCAAGATGGATTGTCGGCCAAACAGAAAAAAGGGATTCGATGTGTGGCAATGAATTGAGGGAGTAGACAGACAATCTGGTGTAACTAGCTTGTAGATTTCATAAATTTGTTAAAGAAAACAGTAGGAGATTTTGAAAGGCAAGTCTGAATGCCCTGAGCTTTTCTAAGTGTATCAAGAGGGACATAATTCTGGCTAAAGAATAACATACAGGAGTATTATGATACTTATATGAGAAGGTGTATGGGTGATTTTGGGAATGCTAACAATAGAGATGGAGGTCTGGAAAATTAGTAAATAAGGGGATGAAAAGATAGTACTATCTGTGGAGCAACTAGTGCCAGATCTTTGTTTTGGATAGTAAAAAAAATCTGGAAAGTAATCAGTCATCAGGGGGAAGAAAATAGTAAATGGGGGAATTGGAAGTATAATTTTCGATGACAAGTGAAAAAAGATAATTGAGAAAAATGTCTGTCTCTTTGACATAATAATGTGAAAGCTGCCCCTTCTTCTCCTATTCCATATGCAATCTGATTCATTGGAGATGTTTGATGTGTTCCTTGATTTCAAAACCTGTATCATTGTTACCCTCGTACAATCCTCTATAATCACAACATCTTTTTCCGTTCTATTTTTATTATCCTGGTGGTCCAGGCGCCTGCTTGCCATGTAACCGGGCCGATCAATTATCAGTGACGCGTGTGCAGGGTAATCACATGCGTTACCCATCTGTCCATATTCGTGATATCATAGTGCATCTACAACTCACGCAAGTGGGCCGAGACGACAAAGGATGTTGTCTCGTGGTTTCTTCCTTGAATATAATAGATAAGACTCTTTTTAAACATTATCTCCAACTTTTTATGACTGAGAAAAAGAAAGAAAAGAAGTAATAAAAGGATAAAAGAAAGATGACATCACAATGTTCATTACAGTATCTTTTTATCACAACAACCAATAAGTAAAACTACCGATGTTTGCAGTGGATAGTTTACTAAGGTTTTTTCTATGAGTAAGGGGTCAAATAACAAGATAGATGTATGATAATTGAACTAGAGAGTTATACAGGTGGAATAGAAGTACTTATAGTAAAATCAAATGCAGGGGGACAAATAGAGAGGGGCTAGAACACTGTGGAATGGTAGCATGTGCTAGGACATGGAGTCAGGGTTGAACTACACCTTCATGGAGCAAGGTGGCTGATGCAATCCATGAGTGAAACCCGCGCTAGACCAGGCCTCTGCTCACACTTGGTGACCCTGCACCCTGCAGGGTGGATGTGAATGATGCAAAATGAGGGTGAAGTATAGTGGTATGATGGCAAAGATAATGTTCAGAGACCAGTGAATAGGAGTGGGATAGACTGTGGAGGCCTTGCTGATGTCAGCATGATGGAAGAATGCAGGTGGGATCGACATACTGTAATTCACTGAACTCGAGATCTGAAAAACAGCAGTCATGACACCAGAGCTATCAGCTGGGCCAGCAAACTGCAAAAAATAGTTACCTTATCCACAACAGAGTCAGAATTTGTTGCATCAGTCCTGGCCAGAACTGAGATTGTCTGGTTGCAAAGCCTACTGAACAAACTCAAGTCAGGTGTTGAAGGACCATCTCACCTCTTTATCAATAATCAATCTGCTCTCTTGGTTGCTAAGAACCCAGAGCACCATGGACATATGAAGCATTTAGACCTCCAGTACTTTTGGCTGCAAGAGAAAGTCATGCAGAAGATTATCCAGGTCGGTTACATACCAACAAGCAGTATGCCAGTGGACCTATTGACTAAGGCATTGCCCCAGGATTTAGTAGAGCAGCATAGACATATCACGGGACTCTTTTAATGTTAGATTGATTGCATCAGGGGGGTGTATTACTTGTGTTTCATCATGTGACGCGATCATTTGATAATGGTCTGAGTTTGAAGGAAAACCTTATTGATTTTTCCTTCAAACTCAGTGTTGCACTAACAAGTCTCTCTGTATAAATTCAAGTCAAGTTCAGTTTATCACTCAAGTCAAGTCTCTCTCTAATCTATGTCCAAGTCAAGCCCCAAGTTTAGGGCACCAAGTCAAGGCCTTGTCACAGGACATAGCATTCATCATACATTATGGTCACACATTACAGTCACACATTACAGTCACACATGTTCTATCAAGAAGTCAACAAGTCAGTACAAGTCAGTCCCTCTCACAGTCAACCCATAGTACTAGTCTCTTTTCCATTAACAATGGCATTATATGTTGTGATTTGGGGTTGGTTGTTATACGATAGGAAAATATAATTCAGGCTTCAAGTGAAGCTGAATCGAGCAGAGGTTTGATATGAGAGAGAATTTCAAGTGAACTGCAATATATGCTAGTTTTATCTTGAATACTACTACAACTAAGAACTTCGAATTGTTATGAGTGAGTGTTATTACTACTACTATTCACAGCGCAAAAACTAGCTATTTATATGTAGAAAATCAATCGGGATGAATATTTCGAGTATGGGTCACATGACCCGGCGGTACAAGGATCGCATGTAGACACTCCTAAGTGTTGTGTGGTAGTGAATGGGGAGTGGAGCGTAACTATGAACATGTGAGATATATGTGAAATGGAGGCTATATATAGGAGAGCTGTGGTGTGTGTTCCGTGACAGGAATCACGATGTATGCGCAGGGCGGGCTCGACGCGACATGTTCTAATTATGGAATGAATATGACCGAGCGCCGAGGCCGGATGCGGGGTAAGATTGTCTCCGATCAGTCATGTCACCGCTGGGACATCAACACGTGCGGGCGCTTCATCGGTAGGATAGTGATGGATATGAGGTCATGGGCTCGATGTAGGGGATATGCGTGTTATGGGTCGAGGAACGTCTTGGGTGGTTCCTGTCCTTGAGCATGGGTCGTAAGGAGGGTATCTGATAGTAATATCCCGGGCATTCATTAGATTTTACGAGCGGGAGATGTTAATTTATTTTTAGATGTTTTTGTAGTAACTTCTCTTCTTTATTTATAACATTATAGACCATCCATAAAGAAGAACTATTCTGTGCAGGCTAATAAGTATTATTCCTGTTAGTACATATTTAGCATATGAGGGATGAACCTGATAGTGAGGACAACTGTTAACTCATCCAGACTCAACCATGTGAGTGAATGACCTAAACTCATTGTAGCTACAGTCCTAGCTCTTATACCCTCAAATAGGGGTAGAACCCCATATTATGATTTAAAGCCTGGAATGTTATTGTACTAAAATACTCAAGATTTTTATTTTATTATTCTGTTCTGTGCACAGCACTGTGTGTTGGTCAAGTGAGAATCACATGGTGCAGGGGATCAGTGATGACACTGATTTTAAACTGAGTATTCAGCTCAGGGGTGTTAGTACTAGGGTATGGAGTCATTCAAGTGATGAGAGGTATCAGGGGAACCCTATCTGGTAATCCACGGTCCTGGACCAATAATCTGTAACAACCCCATTTGGTAATCCATGGTCCCAGACCAATGATCTGCGACAACCCCATTTAGTAGTCTGTGGCCCCAGACCAATGGTCTACAATATCTCATCAGAGCATGTGTGTGGACCCACCACACTCAATTGCTAGCCTACCATCCTACTCCCTACTTCCTCTAAAAATGCCCTAAAGTGGACTGTTGATTGCTGTCTGAGATCTGCTCTTTGATACACTAGTTTTAACCCTCAAAGCAGACCAGTGACTGCTGTCCAAGATCTGCTCTTTTCACTTTCCCACACATGTCCTCCCAGTACTCCATGGGGCAAGGCTCCACAGAGGTTGGTCTGTGCGTAGTATATCTGCAGTGGTATTCAGTATATCATCCTGCACTAGTAGTTGTTGATCCTTAGCCATTTCTCTTTGGATTTCCCCTCTACTAGGTGAGACTCTCAGTTACTTTGTATCTTAGTATTGTTTATGACACTTCAGATTTCCCCTCTACTAGCTGTGTGACATATTTTCCACAGGTTTGATGGTTGCCCTTACAAGAGGTTCAAGATATGGATCTGGGTTGGGAAATGTAAATTAGGTATCTAATGTAGTCTAAAGGGGAGTCATTGGGAACATCAGAAGTGATAATCAAAAGCCAGAAGCAAGTCTTAATGCTGTAGGGATTTTTAATGCAATTGAGAACAGAAATAAATTCTGACTGACTGTATCATATGAGAATATTCCAGTACTTATACTAGAATGTTGTACACTATTTTTTGAATGTAATCCAAAAAATGAGAGTTGGAAAAACAGGTAACTATGTGGCTATCTGTGGAGCAGATAGTGCTGGACATTAAATGGAAATAACAGGGAAAATCAGGATACTAACTAAGGGTCTAGGAATATGTTAAGACTGTGGCCTATGTATGGGGCCTTGGGCAAGCTTGTACTGAGCTCAGCCAAGGATGATAAAATAAGGGCTGGGCTTCAGCTTATGTGCTGTGCCATCCACTATTGTACATGCCCTTGATTTCAGAGCGAGGTTCAGATAAGAGGAGGTTCAGACAAGAGAAGTGTAGGGAGCTAGGAGGAGATGGATTAGAAACTAGGAATGGCTCAAGGAATATCCAAGTTAATTTCTGACTGAAGAGTGAGGTACTTACAGAACAAGACTTATATACAGATAACAAGGGATAGGGTCAGACATAAACTAACTAAAGGGATCAAAATGAAGCTCAGGGGAGGGTAATAAATGGAGCTCAGGGAAGCGGGATATAGCAAATGAGGGTTGGGCTTGGGCTTGGAGTATTTCAGGGAGGGCTCGGATAAGGTTGGGCTTGGGGCCTTCAAAGCCTTCTGTGCTGGGAAGGGCATTGTCATGGAATTCACTGCCCCTTACTCACCAGCACAGAATGGTATTGCCAAGCAGCTCAACCACACTCTGCTCAAGCACATGTGTACCATGATGTTTGCCAAGCAGGTCCCCAAGCTGCTTTGGGCAGAGGCCATCACTTATGCATCTACATTAAGAACAGATCACTGACAAAGGTGCTGGGGGCAGATATTACTCTGTATCAGGCTTTTTTTAGTAAGAAGCCGAATATTGCAAGATGGGCGGAGTTTGGGAGGAAATGCTAGGTCAAGGTCCCAGATCAGCAGCAAACCAAGCTGGAACCAAAGTTGGAATAGCATGTTTTCACCGGTGTTTCTGTGAACTCTAAGGTATGGAGGTACTATAATACAGCATCCCATCATATTCAAACCTCTAGGGACATTATCCTTGATGACATGGACAACACCCTATATCCTGCACCTGATGCTGATGATGACCCTGACACTGGCCCTGTCACTGCTCAACCACCTCCTTCCCCTGCAATAATCTCCACTCCTCATGGCAGCACAGCCACTGTCCCTCAAGATCCTCTACCTGCAGAACCAGAGGAACCAAGGCATAGCACCAGGATTGCAGCTTGACATGTGCCTGACTACTGCCTCATGCCTGAGGATGAGTGGGCTTTGTCAGCAACAGAGATTGTGATGGAGCTGCTATCCTATGCAGAGGTGCTCCGCTGGGATGATTTCCCAATATGGAGAGAGGCAATGGAGGTTGAGATGAGGCAGTATGTGGAATTTAGGACATGAGAACTGGTTGAGCTGCCACCTGGGAAGAATGTGGTAGGCAGCTGGTGGGTTTATGCAGCTAAACAGACGTGGAAGGCAGACTTGAGCAAGGCAAGGCAAGGGTAGTTGCCCAGGGATTCACACAACATCCTAGCATGGACTATTTTGAGGTCACATCATTGGTTGTCAAGTTAGAAAGCCTCCAGGTCATACTCACACTTGCCATCCAGAATGAATGGGAGATTGAGATGATGGATGTCAAAGGCACATATCTGAATTCTACTCTAGATGAGGAGATCTACATGCACCAGCCTGATGGTTTCAATGATGGAACCAGTTGTGTCCTGAAGCTGTATCATGCCATTTATGGCTTGAAGCAATCTGGCCATTCCTGGTACAAGAAACTCACTATGGTTCTATTCAATGACAGCTTCATGCACAGCCACACAGATGACTGCATCTTCTTTAAGAAGACTGGCAATCATCTCATGATCATCACCATTTATGTGGATGATCTCGGCCTCTTCACTAGTACCAAGGCTTTAATGGCATGTGTTAAACATCTCCTTCATTCTCACTTTACCATGAAAGACCTTGGTAAGATGCTCAAGCTCCTCAGCATCTGAGTCAGAATAGATCCCCATTGTGATTTCATTAAACTCTCACAAGGCCATTACATCAACATAATTGTCTAGCAATTCAATCTCGTCGACACACCACCTGTCAATACACCTGTTGCGCATGACATCAAGTCTTTGACATCACGGTCTGCTGGTCCAGATGTACCTTATCCACAGGCTATCGGCTCCCTCATATATGCTGCTCTGCGCTCACACCCTGACATTGCCTTTGCTGTCCAGCAGCTGAGCCAACACACACATGATTACACTACAGCTCACTGGATGGCTGTCAAACGTGTCATATGATACCTGAAGGGGACTTGCGACATAGGCATTGTCTTATGCCAATCACTGTCTACGCCACTTATTGAGATCTATGCTGATGCCAATTTTGCAGGCTTGGCCAATTCTCATTCTATAGGTGTCTATTTCTGCCTGTACAATGGGTGCATTGTCACGTGGCTATCTAAGAAACAGACCCAGATCACTCTCTCGACTACCAAGTCCAAGTCTATGGCCCTTATCCCTGGAGCTAAACATGCCCTTTGGGTGTCCCATCTCCTTGACAAACTCAGCATGCCCCGCACTCACCCAATTCATATCTATTGCGACAACCTCCAAATGATCACCAACTGTTGGCTATTGGTGCAGTAGCTAGAGACGAAAAGACTCAGTGAATCAGTAATTCACTGAGCTTGCATTACAACTATACCTAGAGACGAAAAGACTATACTACGGTAAGTCACTTGACGTCTCGTTACAGTGTAAGGTATGTACCTCAGTGAATCGGTAATTCACTGAGGTGTTTACTAACTACTTGTCCAATAGATATACTACGTTACGGTCATCCATGACCGTAACTATATATACTACATCAAGGGTTGATAACGTCCACTATAGTCTGCGTTCCATGCTTATCCTCACGGGATCTCAACACCAACATCCAAGACACTTTGCACCACCCATGCACCAAGCACCTTTGCATTGAGTGCCACTGGCTCCGTTAACTCATTGCCAATGATGAGGCAGGTATCACTTACATGAAGTCAGCCAAAAACATTGCCGATGTGCTCACCAAGCCCCTGCCATTGCTGCAACACAAGGTTCTCCTTCACAAACTAGGCATGGAATGATTTTCTTTTATTCTCATATGGTCTTTTTACTTTATTATATTCTTGTTTTGCTTGGGGGGTGTATTGACATGACGCAATCGCTCAACTACAAGTCCGATCTATCGCCGCCCCAATCCCGTAGTTACAGTAGTTACAATTTTGTATATTCCTCTGAGACATTGCGAGTCGAGTCACAATAAAGAACAACAAGTTGATCTTCTACTATCACCTACATATAACAGGGAGGGAGAGGCAGTACTATGCCCTGAGACTGGTTCCGCTGGTAGCTGATATGGCGGAGTAAGTAGTACGTAGAAGATATGAGACGGGCGGATTTAGATAGCGAGCAGTTTGTGCACAGTGTCACATTGGTCACCATGATGACACGTCAGTATTAATTGCGCCATGATCCGCTCTGTTTCTGCTTCATGTGGTCGGGGTTGTGCCGTGGTGTCGATGGCGTGAGTCCGTGCTGTAAGTTGTGAGCCGGAACCTGCGCCAGGTAGTCTATCTCCGACACTCGAGCCAGATGGTCACCACAATCACGGCCTCTCCGCTACGCCATTCTCCTGCTCAACCTATCGCCATATCAGGCTGTTAAGTTAAAACAACAAGTTCTAGTCTGCTCATCTCAACCTATATATCCCGCAAACGACACTTCTCCCTCACTCCTCCGCCCCCTTCAGCCCTCCGCGCTGCGCCTTTGACTGCTAGGAGCTCCGTCTAGATTCATACATTAGCTCAATGCCTCTGTCATTCCTCATGCCGTTTAAGTAGCTAGCTGCTCGCCCCGGCCAATATAGGATGGTAGGATGTTAACTGCATATGGCAGTGGAGTCACGGGGGGTGTGGTGGCTCTGTATCTGGGCATGACTACAAATACTCTACGCATCCGTCTGCCTTGTCCATATCGCACGCGGATGCACTAACGACAAATGATATGGCACAACACACGACGCAAATGTGCTTGGTTGGAGGTCAAGAAGGACATTGAGAGGTTCCACGAGACTGCGGGGGACTAGTTGCAGTGAACAGAAGTGGAGTGGGTCCTGGAAGAGGAATGGTGGGGCCGGGAGGAACATGTCTAAATAACAGGCATGACGGCCCGCGTGCAGCACAATCACCGACGACGACCGACACACGACACGCCACGTACCACCTACACCCGCCAGCAAGCAAGTGACACGCACTCTAACCTTACGTGCACCGTTGAACCGTCGCAGCATCGTGGCATCAGGTCAGTCCGCCCACCACCGCACCCACTACCACGTAGACTCCTAACCAGCCTGTCGATACTATGTGCTAAGGCTACGTCGATATCGGCTACTGTGGCCATGGTGAACGCCATATCGAAGGCGTGCTACATCTCCACTTTGATTACTATGCGTATAGGGACACGTATCGAGAAGGAATGGGGGGACACAGAATAGGAGCAATAGGCAACAAGTCACCTATGTGCCATTTGTTCTTCCAAATCATAACCCTCGTCTTATACGCACATTCCACACAGGGCACCATCTCGTGCGTGCGTGCGTGCATCCCTCATCTAGGCTGGGTGGCGTCGAGCGGAGCGCACCGGGCGAAGGCTGTACTGTTTGTTATGCGACGGCAGAGGAAACATCACGGGTATTGAAATACGTGTTAGCTGGTGGGTGCTCGCGATTGCCCACGCTGTCTGCTGGCTTTTGTGTAACTCCCCGTGGCTTGTACTCGAGAGCTGCCGCTCCGCCCCTGCTTCTCGCCCTATAACTCCGCGCTCGCTGCCTGCATTGACGTGAATGGGAACCGACGTGTGGTGTGGGTTGAGTTGTGGCCCTGTAGCTAGTGGACCGCTATTTCCCCCTTGTGGTCTAGTTTA